>JACEEZ010014898.1:427500-517162 GCA_016584305.1 Chionoecetes opilio
ACAGCGACGCAGATGAATTGTTAAATCTAATCCAGGATAACTTCCTAAGTCAAGCAATCAAGCCTACTAGAGGAGATAATATTCTAGATCTATTACTGACAAATAGAGACGATTTAGTTACAAATGTGGAGGTCGGTGGGAATTTAGATAATAGCGACCATTATGAGATCAGATTTAGCTTAAAATGGGAAGTTGGAAAATTAAGTGGCAATAAGCATAGAATACCTAATTTCAGAAAGGCCAATTATGCAGGATTAAGAAACCACCTGGAGGTTATTAATAAGAGGTGTGGGATGGAGGGGAAGAAAGTTTCCCAGGATAACGACAGGGCGATGACACTTGGAAAGGCCAATTATGAAGGATTAGGAAGGCACCTGGAGGTAATTGGCGCGGTTAGATATGGAAGTGAGGTCATGGCTGAGGAGGTAATAATTAGAGCGGTTAGACAGGGAAGTGAGGTCAGGGCTGAGGAGGTAATTAGAGTGGTTAGAAATGGAAGTGAGGATGGGGTTGAGGAGGATTATACATCATTTGTAAAGAATATAATTGACGGACAGAAAAGAAATATTCCTTATAGGGAAATAAAGTCCAGAAAGAGTGATCCAAAAATGGATGACCACCAATTTAAAACACAACATTGGAGTAAAAGAAAACATTTATATAAGGTTCAAGGTAGGATTGGTAAACAAAGAACAGTATAACGTGATGGCAGGGACAGTGAAGATATTAACTTGAGTGGCTAAGAACAATTATGAGATTGAAGTAGCAGGACAGGCGAAAAGGGACCCAAAAGGGTTCTATCAGGTATATAAAACAAAGACAAGGGAATTAGTTGGGCCGTTAAGGTCAGGACAGGGTGAGGTCTTAAATACGGATGAGGATATGTGTAAGAGTCTAGATGATTATTTCTTAAGTGTTTTTACGGAGGAGGATACACAGACGATACCTTTTTTTTTTTTTTTTTTTATTGATTTACATCTATTACATAAATATATATACATATACATATACATATGCACATACATACACATACACATACATACACATACAGCCAGTAATAAATGAGCGGGCATCAGCCCGCCGCTGTAGCCGCAGCCACAGTCAGGTCACAGGTGGGCGGGGCGTGAGGTCACTCCCGCTCCTTAGTGTTCATCGGGGGGGTGGGGCGGCACGCGCCACCTCCAGCAGCAGGGGCAGATTTTTCTGAAACTGCCGTACGAGGGCGGCCGCGCTTTCCGGGCCGACGCACTGTCTGAGCCGCTCTGTAGCGAGACAGGAAAGCAGGTAGTGGGACAGGGGATGGGGGGTCATATGAGGACAGTGCTCACACGGCCGCTCCTCAAACCCGTCCCTCAGCTCATCCAGGGTTACGTAGCCAAGCCGAAGTCGGTGTAGAACGACCTCCTCGGCTCGGGACAGCTGCTGGGCGGGGCGTAACGGCTCGTTGTTTTTCGTGGCTTGTTTGTGCCAGGCTGCCTGCCTCGATGTCTGCACCAGCTGGCGATACTGTTGTTCTGCGGCACAGATGGCAGCGCGTCTGGCCAGTACCTTGGCCCCTTGGATGCTGGGTAAGACAGTCAAGGCCACCGCTGGATGTCTGGTGGCCTCCCGGGCCGCCTCATCGGCCGCCTCGTTGCCACGGACGCCTATGTGGCTGGGCACCCAGTGAACCTTACACAGCGCCCCTGCGCGGCGAGGCCCTGGATGTGGCCCAGGATGGCGGTGGTGAGCTGCACGTTGTCCATCGGTGTGCGGGGCTGCCTTTAGGACCTGCAGGGCAGACATGGAGTCGGTGTGAATCACCACAACCTCCTCCTGTCGGCCCAGGGCGTGCTGTAGGGCGCGCTCTATCGCCACCAGCTCCGTCTGCAGCTTTGGAGCAATGGTCGGGTGTCCTCCAGGACAGCACCTCACCGCCCGTAACCACCGCAGCACCTGTCCGGCCTCTCTCAGGGTCAACGGAGCCGTCGGTTAGTAGATAGCGACCGCGACGCTGCTGGGAACATTGGCGTGCGCCACCACCTGCAGGGCGACGCTGTGGGAACATTGGCGTGCGCCACCGCCTGCAGGGCGTGCTGCCTCAGCTCCTCCCGGTGCACAAGGGCCTTCACGGCCGGCAGTGTGGCGATAATCACCTGGGCGGCAGAGGGGCTGCCACGGTGGCGGAGCGACGTAGTTGACAGCGGGGCGGTCAGGTCCGTCCAGCAGCAGGTGGGTGTGGCCGGGGAGGAGGTGGATGGCGGCGTCTGCCACCCTCTGCAGCCAGGTGTTGCCCGGCGATAGGTCACGCTGCTCCTGTGGCAAGACCCTGCACAGCCTGTCCGCGCGACAGACTCCCTTGCCTGGCAGAGGATCTTGGCCACCCGACAGGCCACGATATGTCGAACCCTGGTGGCTAGGGGCACCAAACGTGCCTCCGCCTGCATGACGCGGGTGTTTGCCCAGCGCGGTGCCCCAGCAGGGTCCTCAAAGCTTGGTTCTGAAGGACCTCTAACTTCCTCTGCTGAGGTGAGCGATAACGAGACAAGCACGGGCGCGCTGTAGTCTACAAGGGCGGCACAGTGTGCACGTAGAAGAGGCGCAGCACTGATGACGTGGCCCCGGCCGTGTGTCCTCGTCATGGCCCTCATGACGTTGAGCCTGGTCTCAGCCCTCTCCCTCAGATACTTGACTCGGAGTAGTGAAGTGGAGGCCCGGTCAAGCCACATTCCGAGGTACGGGAAGGCGTGGGTCCAAGCCAGCCTGATGCCCTGTATCTGTAGAGGACAGACCCGGGGGGCAGCGGCCTTGAACACCATGGCCTTGGACTTCTCAGCCGATATCTTGAGACCCAGCTCTCTGCACTTGCAATGACCAGGTCAAGGGCTTGCTGGGTCAGAGCCACCCGGTCCACCCCGGCCAGTGACGACCAGGACCAAGTCATCGGCGTAGCTGAGAAGTGCCGTGCCCTCCAGGAACGGCAGGCCGACCAGCTGCTCCATCAGGAGGTTGAAAAGGGTGGGGCTTAGGACCCCGCCCTGCGGCGTGCCGTTCTCCAGCTCCCTGTAGCTGGATTTGCGCCCCTGGAACCTGACCTGGCACGGCGGTTTCCAGAGTAATCCTCAATCCAGCGAGGAGTCTGCCCGCACGCCCGCCGCACCAGCGCGGCCAGGATGGCGTGGGCGTTGGCCAGCTCAAACGCCTTCTCCAGGTCAAGGAAGACGGCGACAGCAGGGCGGTTGTCGATTTGGGCCAGGAGGGCCATGACGCTGTTGGAGGTGCCCACCCCTGTGGTGAAGCCGAAGATGTGTGGGTGGAGGTCTCCCAGGCGCCACAGGAGGCGGGGTCAGCACCATCCTCTCCGCCGTCTTGGCCGTGCAGCTCATCAGGGAGATTGGGCGCGGCTTGGTGGGTTCCCTGGGCTTAGGGATGGGCTGGATGTCGGCCTCCTTCCACGCCGAGGGCAAGCGGCCGGCCAGCCAGGAGGAGTTGATCAGGGCCAGGAGTGCCGCCTCCCCGGCCGCCCCAGCGTGGGCCAGCATCGAGTAGGTGATTCCGTCAGCGCCCGGAGCGGTGTCCCGTCCCTTCCTGGCCCTTACCAGCTCCCGGGAAGTGAAGGGCTGATCAGTGGCGTCGGGGCGAGCGCGGCGGCGCCGATGACAGCCTCGCGCACAGGTTGAAGCTGAACCTGCAGCCGCTGGACACGGGGGGGAAGTTGGTCGCTGCTACCCTCGAGGGCAAACATCTCCACCAGGCGCTCGGCCTCCTGTAACGGCTGGAGGGTGGGCTGGAGGGCGGGGAGGTCTCTTTCCGGAGGCAGTCCTCACCTTGCCCCACAGCTCGGCCAGCTTGGTGTGTTTGGTTAAAACCTGCGCACCATTCGAGCCATTGGCCTCCGAACCCGCCCCGTGACCTGCCGAGCGTTGCCTCACAACCTCACGCAGCAGCTCCAGATTGTTGGGTGTCGGCCGCCTGCTGTACAACTTCCGGTGGATGTTAACCATGTGGTGATACCTGATAGTTCAAAGGAAGCGATGAGGAGAAACTCAAAGGTATTGTGATAACTAGGGAAATGGTGGAAGAGGGTATAGATAAAATGAAAATTTTTAAATCGCCAGGACCAGATGAAGTGTATCCCAGGGTATTAAAGGAATGCAGGGAGGTTGTTAGTGAGTCGTTAGTGCACATTTTTAGGAAATCCGTTGAGATAGGGGATGTGCCATTATTGTGGAGGAAAGGAAATGTTGTTCCCATATTTAAGAAGGGAGACAGAGGACTAAAGTCAAATTATCGACCCGTGAGTTTAACATCAGTGGTGGGTAAATTATTGGAATCTATTATTGCAAAAAAACATTAGAGGGCCCCTTAGATAGTTTGATCAATTATTCACACATGGATTCACCAAGGGTAGGTCATGTCTCACCAATTATTGAGTTTTATAGGAAGTTTATGAGACGGCAGATAATGATAAGGATTATGATATAATATATCTGGACTTAGTAAGGCATTGACAAAAAAGTACCACAGAGCGACTCTTAAATAAAGTTAGGGCTCATGGTATAGATGGGAAGGTTCTCATTGTATCAGAGCTTGGCTAAGTAATAGGCAGCAAAGGGTTACAATTAATGGTTCTAAATCTGAATGGGGACTGGTGACAAGTGCAGTTCCACAAGGGTCTGTTTGGGTCCATTTCTATTTTTTATTTACATCAACGACTTGGATAGTGGGACTAGCAGTGATATCAGCAAGTTTGTTGATGATACTAAGTTAGGTAGGAGTATTGGATCAAAGTCTGATGTAACATAATTGCAGGGAGACTTAGATAAACTTAAACGAGTGGGCAGTCAGATGGCAGATGGAATTTAATATTGATAAATGCAGCGTTATGAATGTTGGTAGAAAACACCCTGGTAATAGATACACCATAAGCAATGTATCGCTGAAAAGATCAGAAGGTGAAAAAGATCTTGGAGTGAGGGTGAGCCCAGACCTCCGACCTAGGGAACAATGTATTGAGGCCAGAAATAGAGCTAATAGAGTATTAGGATTCATTACCAGAAGTGTTAAAAGTAGAAGTGCGGAAGTTATTCTAAAGTTTTTATTTTGGTTTCTGGGTAAGGCCTACCAAAAGGACTTTGCATTTCTTTTTGGGGCTCCATATTACAGGAATGAAATTTACCCTTTTTAGAAACATGAAAGAAAAGGATGCCCAAAATAAATAAAAGGGGATGCGTAAACTTTAGAAATGGGGAGGAGATTAAAAGGGTTATTAAAATACATCACCGGGGAGCCCCAGATTTAAAGGGGGGCGATCGATGAATTTTTTAGGTGGAAAAGGGGTTTTAATAAGGAGAGGTGGGAAAAAAAGGTTCTTACGGTTTTTTTTTAAACCGGGGTTTAAAAAACAAGAAAAAAAGGATTTCAAGGGGAAAAAAGCGTAGAATTGGGAAAGGAAATGGGGAAAAAAAAACCTGGCAAAAATTTAGGGGGGGTTTAAATGAATGGAAGGGTTTTTCAGTGGGAAGGAAATTTTAGTGCGGATTTCTTTGGGGGAGTTTTAAGAGGAGCGGATAGGTTCATGGATGGGATGAAAGGGGGAATGTAGGTATTTTGTTAGGCGAAAATGAACAACCACGTTTTTAGGCCCGCGGCCTCGTGTGGGGTTTTTCCCTTAATTTTCTTATGGTTTTTATGTTTTTTTTTTTTTATTTGAATTTGGCCCCGGGGAAAATTCTGGGGAAAGGGTGGGTTTCGATAAAAAGACCGAGGTGAGGGGTTTTGTGGGATTTTTTTTAAAAAACCCCTATTGCGATCTGACACCAGCCCCGGGCCCCGGGACGACTTCTCTTTTCGAACAAAAAGCCAAAAAAAAACCTCAGTGTAAACCCACCCTTAAGATGGGTTCTTAGTAGTAACAAAAATCCCCCCCCCTTTGGCCTATGAAGAAAAAGGCCACCTGTAACATCAAAAAAAAAAAGATCAAGACCCCCGAAAACTTCATTTTTGGGTAGGTATTTTAGGGTTTAGGAGAAAAAGGGCACGGGCCCGAATGTTTGAAGTAGTTTAGAGAGGGAAAAAAGTGTATGTGAAAATTTTTAGGATGGTGAGTTTTGGGGAGATCCGGGGTGAACAGGGAAGAGGGCGGGCATGGGAAACCAGGTAAAAAGGGGGTTTAAGAAGTGGGAAGTGAATTGCCCTTGCAACTGGGGGGGGAAATTGGGCCCGAAAAACAGGGAGATCCCAGCCCCGGTCATGAGGTGGGAAAAAAAAGGAAAAAAGCAGGCACATTTGCCAGCTATTTTCTTAAAAAAAGTCACGGACAAGGACAGGGTTTGCATTGCGTTTAGTGAAAAATGGGGGTTTTCGACAGTACCTGTGAGGGAATGCGGCCAGAGCTATAAAAAAGAGCCCCAGGGGCAAAAGGGAAAACGGGTGGTTCTGGGGGAAAAGTCCCAAAAAAAGCAGGAAATTTAAAGGGGACATGAAAGAGCCCCGAAAGCTAAAGGTGGAAAAGGGGGGGAGAATGGGAAACTAAAAACAGGGCCCCAAGGGGGAACTAAAAGGAAAAAAAAGGAGTGGATACAAACCCTAGAGGTGGATTATAAAACCCTTGCAAGAAAAAGTAAGAAACATGGAAAGGCAGAAAGGCCAGGAAAGGGGGTAATGAGCAGGGCTTGGGAGCCAGACCCACCAGGGCCCGGGGCAGGGAGGGCCTTTGCCCTTTGGGACCAAAGCTTTGCATCCCCCAAAGGAGAGGAGACGGGGGGAGCGCAGCGGTGGAAGATGTCGCAGAAGGGTGGTCTAGGAAAGGGGGCCCCCCGTAGCCGGGGAAAAAAAAATTTGGGGGGGAGCCACCCCCCAATGAGGGTTTGGGGTTTATCAGCGGGGGGTCTGGGGGCGCGGGAAAAAGCCCCCCCAGAGGTTTTTTGAAGATTTGGGATTTAATTTTTGGGGGGCATATTGACCCCTATGGGGGTAATTTATTGGTTTTTTTGGCATGATTTTTCAATAAAAGGAAAAATTGATGAAATTATACCTTTACACCCCAAAAAGTAGATGTGTTAAATTTTGGGGGGGAGCCAGGGGCCCCCATTGGTCCCCCTTGGCCCCCCCTTGGGTCTAGGGGGGGTTGAGGGGGGGGTTTAGACTAGGGGAGCTGCAGGGGTTTGGAAGCTTTTCGAAATTTAGGGCGGGGGCCTAGGGGGGCCCTGTTGAGGGGGTAGTTTGAGGGTGTGGGTGGGGATAGGGGACCTGCCCCCCCCCTCATCCTCGCCAGAAAAAGGGTTGAGGACACGGGGAAGCGTGGGTGAGGCTGGTCGATCCCGGCCCCCCTCCCTTTGCCTGTAGCGGCAGTTTAAGGGTTTTGCTGAGGGGCATGGATGAGGCTAGGGGACCTGAGGGCCCGGCCCCCGGTGGGGCGGGGCCCCGATACGGGCCCGAGTGGGAGAGATGAGGTAGGGGAAAAAACCCAACCCAGGGAGGGCCCGGAGGGTAGACCCATGGGGGGGACAAGGTTCCGGGGGCCCAAAAAGGGGGCCCCTTGTGGCAAAGGAAAGTTAGGCGACACTTGGCTATGAGAGCCCAGAAGAGGGTGCGGGGTTAGCCGAGTGGAAAGGGGGTTAGGAGGATTTTGTAAAGGGGGTTTTGAGGGGGAGCGGGGTGAAGGGTGAAGGGAAAAAGGAATGGTGATAATGAAAGGGAGGGGGGAAAAGGGCCCTTAGGATTTTGGGGCCCCCGGGGGGGCAGACGGTGGGAAAGGGGTGATGGAGTCCCTTTAAAAAGGATAAAAAAGGGGAAGGAAAAAAAAGAAATTTAGGGAGTGGCTGTGGGGGGAAAAGGGTCTTTGAGGCGACCCCTGGGGAAAAATTTGCGGGGTATGAGGAAATAAGATGGGGACACAAAAAAAGCGACTCCAGGAGGAGGTTGTAAGAATAAAAGCGGAGTGCATTTAAAGGATCCAGGGGATTATGGAGTAAGCTTAAATAGACCTGGACGGTGCACTCCCACGGGAAAGGTTTTTGGGAGGGGGGAAAAAAGTGCACCAAACTGGGAAGGAAAAGAAGAGGGGGAGGGGCAGGAAAAATGTTTGAGTGGAACGCCCCCGGATTTAGGGGACTCTGCAGGTTGGGGAAAAAAAAAAAAGGGGTGACAAATGCGAATCAGTAAACTTTTGCAACAAAAGGGAAATGGGGGGTTGGGGGCTGTGTGAATTTTTTAGGGGGAGGGAATTTTGAAAAAAAGGGAAAGACCTCAGCAGGGAAATAAATTTTTTTGAAAGGGAACTTGGGACGAGTTGGATTTGCCCAGAAAACATAAATGAGAGCGAAAATTTTAAATTTTAGATCTGAGTTACAGTATGTTTTCCGGGCAACGGCAGAAGTAACCCGGGGGCGGGAAAAAAGGGTGGGGGGAGTGGGGGGTACTGGGGGGGGCAGGAAACCCATTTTTAGAGGTGTAGGGGGAGCTAGATGTAGGGGATTTTAAAATGGGTGGGGGGAATGTCATGGCAGTACGTCGGGGAATATAAGGTGGGTAAGGGAAGAGAAAGGATCTTGGTGATAGTGTTTTTCCTTTGACAGGGGGAAAGGAACAGGAGCGAGACCCCGGGGGAAGAAAGGAAATTTTTAAAATTTGGAAAAGGGGTTTGTAGAACAGAATAAGGGGGTAAAAAAGGTGCTTGGGATGGGAGAAAAAGGGCCCAACTTTGGGGGTGTTAGGAGGGGAAAAGTAAATGGAAAGGGCCCAAATTTGCTGTTTGACTTTGCAGAGGAGAATGAATTAAAAATTTTCAATGTGACCCTGGCAGAAGGAAGAGTGCCCTGGATTTGGAAGGGGGAGGAATGAATCTGCCTTGATTTTTATTTTAAAGGGAACCGGAAGGCTAAAAGAAACGGGTGAAAAGTATGTGGGTTGGGGATGGGGGAAAGGAAAAATTTGACGTAGCGAGTGCCCCAAACGTCAGGTAAGGGGAGTTGAGGGTTAAAGGGAAAAAAAAAAGAGTAAAACGGGGAAAAAAGGAGAGGAAAGGGAAACGTTGGAACCCCTTAGAGATGCAGACTGGGTTTTTTCAGAGAAATGATGAGTAAGGGAGGACGGGAAAAGCTGGGAGAGAATGGTTTGAGAGCGAGAGAGGTGGGGGAGGGAGTTTGAATGAGAGATTTTTAAGGAAGCTTAAACAAAGGGGTTGAAGGGGAGCATGGGGCGGGAACAAGAAAAGAGCAAAGGGCAGGCAAAAAAGGGTTTGGTGGAAAAAAGGAGATCGAAAAGGGGCCAGGAAAAAAAAGGGAAAATTTAGTAAAAATGGGAAGTTTTAAAGAGTCGAGAAAAAAAAGGGCCCAAACCCAGGGGGAAGCTAAAACAAAATAGAGTATAAAAGGGCAGGGGCGAAGGTAAAAGGGAGAAGCCAAAAGCAGTTGAAATGCTTGGGAGGAAGGCAAAAAGGTGAATGAAGGGGGGGGGAAAAGTGATCAGAGAACTTGGGGGGAAAAAAAAGGTGGGGAAGGAGGTAGGGAATGGTATAAGTTTTTGAGAGGGGGAAGAGGGGAAGATAAAAGGAAAATGTAGAAAAAACTAGGGGGGAAAAGGGCAGGTCACTAAAAAAGAAAAAGGAAAGGGTTTGCAAAAAGTTTGGTAGGAAAGACCTTTTTTGGGCGAAAAGGAAAATTGGAAAAGGGGGTTGAAGGGATCCGGGGAATATTTTAAAAAACCTTGGGGGGAAAGGGTCCCCCCTTTAAGGGGAGGAAAATAGGGGGGAAATTTGGGAAAATGAAAAATTTTTTTTTTTTTTTTTTTTTTTTTCTTTTTTTTTTTTTTTTTTTTTTTTCCCTTTTTTTTTTTATTTTTTTTTTTTTTTTTTTTTTTTTTTTTCCTTTTTTTTTTTTTTTTTTTTTTTTTTTTTTTTGGACAAAATATGGGGGAAAAAGGAAAAAGGGTGTTTGGTTCCCCGGAATACATTTGAGGGGCCCCTCCCATACAAAAAGGGAGGACAAAAGAGAAAGGAAAGGGAGATTAAAAATTACAGGCCAAAAAAAGCAGTGTGTACAGGGTTTATTTTAAGATTTTCTTTGGTTTTACTAATGGAAGACTAGGTAAAAGGTTGTGGAAAGAAAAAGGGGGAGGGGGTGAAGAGCAGAAGGGATTCAAAAAAGGAAGAAAAAGGGAGGGACAATATGTTTTAGTGAAGGGAAGTGTTTTGAGAGAAAAAGGGGAAAGGGGGGAAGAAAAGGAAAAAAAAAATATTTTAGCCTTTCTAGATTTTGGGGAAAAGCTTTTTATGACAGAGTGGATGGGGAAAATATTTATGAAAAGGTTTTGGGAAAGACGATTGGCAGAGGGGAGAAGGTTTTTTTAAAAATAAAAAAGCAGTATGTATGAGAACACACTTTCCCAATTTTCAGTATGGGGAAATGGGGAACGGGGAGGGGGTGAATAGTAAGAGGGGGAGGTAAGACAGGGCTGTATCCTTTTTTCCCCTACTTTTTTGGGTTTTATGTTGAGGAAATGGCAGTGAGATGAAGCGTACAGGTCTGGGTGGGGGAAAATTTTGGGATTTTTTTTGAGTGTATGATGTATGCAGAGATGTGGTGTCCTTAGTTTAAAAAATACAAGAGCTAAAGAGGATGTGGGGGGGTTTTGTGGGCTGAGTAGGGAAGGGACTTCAACGTTAGGCTCAGTAAAAAAAGGGGAAGAAAACCAGGGTTGGTTTGGTTTAATGGGTTTTGACTCTGATGATGACAGGATTTGGGTGGGGGTGGGGGAAAGAAAAAAAAGGAACGAAAAGGGGTACAATATCTGGGTTTTGGTTGGGGTGATAAAGGCTGTGAGAAAAAATTTAAAAATGAGAGGATAGCTAGAGCCAACCAGTGGTTGGAAAAAGGGTAGGCTGTTTTGGGGCCCAAAAGTCGGGCCCAAAAAAGTATGAAATTTGGGGGGAAAGGGCTTTTGGAAGGGTTTTTGGGGTTGGTTTCCCCCAAGGGATTTTGTATGGCCTGAAAAAAAATGGGGTTGGTCAGGGGAAAGGGGTTTTGGGAAAATTTTTAAGGAACACAGAAAAAAAGGGAGGCAGAATAGCATTAAACCAATAGGAAGTGGCAAATGGAAGCGATTAGAAAGGGGACAGGGATTTTTTGGAGCAAGTTCAGAGAAAAGGATAGCCCAAAAGGCCAAAAAAACTGAGGGACAAAAGCTAGGGCTGCCCAAAGAAGGAAAGAAGCAAAGTGGGGGCAAAATAAGGTTTGGGAATGGAAAATGTATGGGAAAATGGATGAAAGAGGGCAGTTTTAAAAATGGGAAAAAAGGGGCAGGTGAACTTGGGGAATGTTTGTGACAGGAGGGGATGAGACATGGGGGGTAGGGTGTGTGCAAAAAAAAGGGAAATTAAAATTTTGGAGAGTGGAAGGAAGGGAAAAGGAAAAAAGGCCGAGGGGAATGAAATGAGAAATCAAAGCTTTGGGAAAGGTACAGGGAGAAAGGACCAGCCCGGAATGGAAAAAAAAAATTTTTTATGATGGGCCCATGGTGGGGATTTAATTTTTCAAAAAGCAGAACAAAATCGCTGGGGGAAAATTTGTTCGTATTACAGATTTGGAAAAAGGGGGGGGTGGCAGCAAAAGGGGTTTTGGTGATGTGTGTGCCCGGAGTGGATTTTAAACCCTGGAGCACTTAGCTGGAAGTGAACGGTATGAGTTTTGCTAGAACCAAAAATGTGGGGGTTTGGGTAGGAGAAAGGGGGCCCCGGGGTGGAAAAAAAGGGGGAGAAAATGAGAGACAGGAGTGTGGAGGGTGGGAGTACCTGCTGGGGGGGTTGCCCGAGTGGGGGGAGTGACAGCGTGTGAAATTTAGAGTGTTAAAAAAATTCCGGGAAAATTTTTGGAGAAACACGCATGAAGGGGAGCATGAGAGGCAGGAGGGTCCTCGTGAGGGGGACCCCCTATGAAAGTGAAAGCAGAGAGAGGGAAGGAAAGGGGAAAAAAAAAATCCTTTTTTTTTGCTTCCCCCTTTTGCTTTTTCTCCCAAAAAGATTAAGTGTGTGGGGGGAAAAGCCGGACCAAAGGCTTCACGGGCAGCATCTGCTGGGGGACTCCCAAAATCAAGATTCAAAAATCAAAATCAAACTCATCAAAACATGGGAAAAAAACCCTTTCAAGTGAAAAATGACAGCCCGGGAAACCGTGGTGATAGGTTAAACCCGCTCTCGCCCCCGGGTTTTAAACACAGTGAAAAAGCTCCCCCCTTCGGGTGCTTGAGCTGCTTGCCCCGCCCGGGCTCGCCATGCCAGCCCCTTTTGCTTTACCGGGTTTTGGGTTACCACCCATCGCTGGGTAGTGTGACCCGGCCCGCCCCTTCGTCTGTGTTTCCGTCTGGGGCCCCCGCCATGTCTGACACCCACCGGGGGGAACCGAGCCAGCCATGGATGTCCCGGAGGATGAAAGGGGGCCTGTCCTCCCCTTCCCTCCTTTTTCCCCCAGCCCCCAAAAAGGGACCCCGGGGGCCTTCTCCCTTGCAGGAAAGGTCCCGATAAGGCCCCTCGCACCGGGCCCCCCACACCTTTTTTCCTCTCCGGCTGATATGTCCAGGGTCCTACCTCCTCAGAGCTGCGTCGGGTGGCACGGGGTTTTTTTTTCTAATCCGTCCCGGGGCTCCCCCCTGCTCTCCAACCCCCGAACCCCCGGGAAAAATATGTCCCGAGGGGGAAAACCCCCCGGGCCCCCGGGAAACGGCTTTTGGGCCCTTGTTTTTGTGATTCTGGGAGCAAAACATCCCCAAAGGGACCGAAATGGGGAGGGGTCCTTTAAACCCCGGGGGGAAAGGGAGGTACCTGCCGCAGGGGGTGAAACGTGAAGGCCCTGGCTACCAAATTTCGCCAGGGGGGGCCCTGGAGACTTGATGGGCATCAGTTTAGGTCCGGAAGGACTTTTGATCCCCTTTGGGTGGGGCGAAGGTGGTTTGAGAAACACCTGGAAACCCGGCCCACAATTGCCCAGGGCCACCACTGGGAAAAATGGCTCCCCTAAAGGTGAGGGGGGCGGGCCCCTTTCCCCCCAAAGGTGTTCCCTTTTCCCAGTTGAGGAGTGGGCCCCCCCCCCCAACCTCCTCCCCCTGCTCCCCTGCTCTGGGTTTCCATCGGATCGGCCAATCCCTCAAAACCTGCAGGTCTCCGGTGCCCCTTTCTCCCGGTTTAGCGGGGGCCCCACCCCTGCAGGGGGAAAGGGAATTTACCTGAACCCCGGCCCTTTCCGGGTTTTCCCGTGGGGGGGGACCAAAAGGGGCCCCGGTTCTGCGCACTTTCCAAATTTAAATTCTGGGGGTCAGCAGGGTCTTTTGCTGACTTGTCGCGGGAGGGGAAGCCCCTGCACGCCCTCAACACGCAGCTGAGGGGCCTCGACCCACCCCCCCCCTTTTGCCTTCCGGCCCCCCTGCAGGCCACAACCATCACCAACCAAGCCTTTCCCAGCTTTTTACCTACTTAAACCCCCGCTACCCCCGGCCCCGGGCCCCCCAGGTTTGGTATTCCGCCCCCTCGCCAACCCGGGAATAGGGTGCGGCCCCCTGCAAGGGAAGGGGCCCCGGAAGATGATGCCCCCTTCCCCCAGGATCCCGTCGTCGACCTTGAACCCCGGGAGCACTCCCCCCTCCCGGCGCCCCCTTTGCATCGCCCGGGGTCAAACTCGTCGACCAAACCCGGGTATAGGCCCCCCGTCTACACCCCCCCCCAGATCTCGAGTCCGAAATTCCCCACTCCCCCCCATCGAGGCCCCGAAGTGCACCGGGAGAACCCGGTTCGCCACCCCCCCCGTGGGGAGGAGCCCGGGACGTGCCCTTTGCCATGCCGTCCCTTGCTCCCCCCCCCCGTTTTTGTCCCCCAAAGGCCCCCCAGCCCCGCCCTGGCATCCTGTTTAACTCAACTGCAGCACCAGTTTTTCCGCCTCCCCCCGTGGATTCGGTAATCTCCTCTCTTTTTAAACCCCTTTTGGAAGGGTTACCCCCTTTTACCAGAAGGGGGACACCCGTGCCGGCCTTCTCACCTATCTTTTTGGGCCCCCCCTCCCATGCCATCTCCTCCCCTATTTTAATAGGGTAAAGGCCCTCACCCCTTTCCCCCTCTGGAAAAAGCCAAGGGCTCTCCCCCGGAAATCATTGAAACTGCAAAAACCCACCTGGGGGGTCCGCCCCTTCCCCAGGAGAGTGAACACTAATCCCTTCTCCCTCCCCCGGTGATCCCTCAGGGGGGCCCTTTAAAGGCCCCACCACCAATGCTGGGCGCCGACCTCCCCCAAACGGAAACACTTCAAAAGGAACACATTATTCAGGATAAGGGTTTGGGCTCTCCTCACCCCTCCCTTTCTGAGCCCCCCATGGGGCTGGCCCCCCGGGTTTTTTCCCCCCCACTGGGCTCCCCCCGGTCCCGGACCGTTTATTGGTGGACCCCGGCCTCCAAACCCCCCCCCCTTCTTACTGGGCCTTTACATGGGGAGTGACCCCCTTCCTGTTTCTGGCCTCGGCCCAAAAGGTAACCCCAAGCCCATCCGGCTGGCCCGCCCCCCCTGGAAATAAAAATCCTCCCCAAATGGCCGCGTTACAGGGGAGGCCCTTTTAGCCCCCACCGGATTAAAATTTTTTTAATCTACCCCCTTGGGAAAGGGGGCCCCCCCCGCGTCTTCCTTCCCTCAGACGCTGGAGGGCGGCGGGGTTTCCGGCTGCCTTTCCCCCTTGCCACGGTCCGCAACCCCGGGCGCCCTGGGGGAAAACCAGGTTTTGGGAAAGGGGCGAGTGCCCGGGCAAAATATTGGCCCCCCCCCCGTCGGGGCCCGGGGAAAACCCGTGGCGGAGGGGCACCCCCCGATCGGCAGGCATCACTACCCCAGTCCCCAACGCCCCCCTGCGCCAAATCACCTCAAGGCCCAAGATGAGTGCAAAGGGGTTCCCCCTTGGGTCCTCCCTTTTCCTTCTCTTCCTCCACCCAAAAGGGGGGAAAGGGACCCTTCCCGCAAATCTATGGAGGGCAGGAAGGGGGCATCACCCCCCTTCCCCTTGAAAGGAACCCGGGCCCCGTTTTCTATTTTGGGTGGAACCCCAGAAGGGGGAAAAGGGTTGGCTCGCTAAATACCCCCCAGAAGATTGGGCTTCCTTTCCCACTCCCATCCTCCTGCGGACCTCCACCAAAACCCCCTCTACCTCCATCGCCCCCCGGGCCCTTTCCCGAAACGAAAAAGCCTTTCGCCCCGGGGGGAATGGGGGTGCGGGCCCTTTTCCACCCCTGGGTACGGCAAGGGCAGCGGGACACGAAACCCAAACCCTTCCCATTTTCCCCCTCCCCCACCCCCCCCCCCCCCCTACAGGAAGGGGCCCCTTACGCATTTACAAAGCCCGCTGGGAGACAGGAAGCTACCCCCCCTGTTGGAAAAGCCCTCTGTCCTCATCCCCATCCACAAGCCGGGTAAAGATCCTTCTCTCCCCGTCTTCCTACAGGCCCATAGCTCTCCTCTCCTGTATTGGGAAGCTGATGGAGCGCCTGGGCAGACATTCAGAAAGAGTTAAAGGGCACGGTGTTTAGCTTAACTAACTTCCTCTATTTGTACAACCTGGAAGTCGCGGGGATTCTGGTACGAGATATGGGAGTGGCGCTACGGTGTCGCTATGGGCTTCGATAACTGATTAGCTGAGCGAGTACAATTACGTCACAGCCTCGCCAGCGAATCACATAGTATTTCTCAAAAAGTTTCAGCCAAGCACAAGGCTTCCACGCTCTCACCTGTGTTTATAAACAAATTTATCATCCACACCAAAATGTTCCACCCTTCTTCCTCCTCCTCCTCCACCTCCTAGCTTCTCCTTCTCCTTCTCCTCCTCCTCTTCCTCCTCCTAACCTTTTCTTATAGCAGTTTGTAGTAGTTGTAGTAGTAGCAGCAGTAATAGTGTATAGTAGCAGAAGTAATAAGCCGTGTTTTTATCGTCCAAGCACCGTCTTGGATTACGAAGACCACTCCAATAACACTTGCTGAAATGTGTATTATACTGCTTTGTGATATTGCAATTGTTTGCAATGTTTTAGGCTGATTATTATTTCGGCCCCTATCAAGCTTGTTGTGTTGTCGCAGAAACCAATCCATTTTCAATTGCGAGAAAAAACGGTCTTCGTACCAAAACGATGCTTGGACGACAAAAACACGGCTATAGTAGTAGTAGCAGCAGTAATAGTAGTGGTAGTAGTAGTGGTGGTGGTAGTAGTAGTAGTAGTAGTAGTAGTGGTGATGAAGGAGGAGGAATTAGGTAGAGGAAGAAGGGAAGAATAAAGGGTAAGAGGAAGGATGAGGAGGAAAAACACGGCTATAGTAGTAGTAGCAGCAGTAATAGTAGTGGTGGTAGTAGTAGTAGTAGTAGTAGTGGTGATGAAGGAGGAGGAATTAGGTAGAGGAAGAAGGGAAGAATAAAGGGTAAGAGGAAGGATGAGGAGAAAAAACACGGCTATAGTAGTAGTAGCAGCAGTAATAGTAGTGGTGGTAGTGGTAGTGGTAGTAGTAGTAGTATAGTAGTAGTAGTAGTAGTAGTAGTTAGTGGTGATGAAGGAGGAGGAAAATAGGTAGAGGAAGAAGGGAAGAATAAAGGGTAAGAGGAAGGATGAGGAGGAAAATACCTTGTCTGTCGCGGAGCCGTGCGTGGTGGTGTATGGTGTGGGTGAGTCATGGTGAGATGCCGCCGTTCGCCACTCGGCCCATCACCCCATAAAAAAATCATCACGAGCGGATGGCATTGTTAATATGGCCTAATTTAATTTGTATACTTGCCCTGTTCAGTTCTTGAGTCAGAGAAAACATATATATAACTCAATTTATGAGTATTTTTATGTATATTGCGTGCTCCACAACTGCCTGTAGGCAGTTGCCTGTTTTGACAGCTCAACGTCTTTAAGTACGTCATCAATCTGCCCGCAGAATGCCAAAAAGTTGCCCAAAAACAGCTGTTGGAAGTCGCTAGGTCGTTTAAGACCGGAAGTTAGCCTCTCTGAATGTAGCCCCTGGTGTCCACACGTCTCTCCTGGTGGCTTGAGGAGAAGCGACTGCTAAGGGAGGAGCAGTGCGGCTTTCGACCCCATAGGGACACAATGGACGTGCTGGGCCAGCTTGAGTTCCATATTTGCGACACCTACCGTCAGCGCTAGGTCATGACTACACTCTTCCTTGACCTGGAGGGTGCCTTCGATACGGCACCACACGAGGGTATCCTATACAAGCTGGCCGGCATGGGCATTACCGGGGCCACCCTTGCCTGGGTTCAGGACTTCCTTGGCGGTCGCTCGTACCGGGCTGCTGTGGGTGCCTCTCTGTCGCCCTCCCGTCCCATTCACAGAGGCGTTCCTCAAGGCTCCATCCTAAGTCCTCTTTTATTCAACGTCCTCCTCTCCGACCTCCACCTACCCACCCACTCCCATCTCCTCATCTATGCTGACGATATCACCGTAGTCAGCCGGGCCCCAACGTTGGCCCAGGCGCAGACCCACCTGCAAGAGGTAGCAATCTCCCTCGGTGACTGGGTGACCACCTGGGGTCTGAAGGTCAGTGCCCCTAAAAGCACACTTATGTGTTTCACCCTCAAGCGGCTTCCCTCCCCACCTGCCCTCCAACTGTGCGGCCAGCCGGTCCCTTACTCCAGGACGCACACCTTCCTGGGGCTGCGGCTGGACGGTCCTCGCCTCTCCTGGGCCGGGCATGTGGAATATCTCCGCACCTCCTGCAACAAGCGCCTGGATGTCCTGAAGAGGATTACTGGTGTCCGTTGAGGTGCGAACCGGGATCTCCTCCTCCAATATTACCTTGCCACCATCAGACCCAAACTCATGTACGGCAGCAGCATTTATGGGTCGGCTGCCCGTACTACATTGACCAAGCTGGATCCTCTTCAGAATGCCGCGCTTCGGATTTCCATGGGGGCCATGAAATCTTCCCCGGTTCTCTCCCTGCATGCTGAAAGTGGCATCCTCCCCTTGTCCACCTACAGAAGGGTTATTTTATGCCAGCAGTACCACCAACTCATGAGCCTTCCCCCATCTCACCCCCTTGCTGCTCTCTACGCTGGCTCTGGTGTGGATCACCACGCCCCAGTTTGGTCTCCGGGTGCCAGGCAACCCCTTCTGGTTAGGGCCCTACTGGCTCTCACCATCTTAGGCCTACCACCACCACCATCACAACCCACCAGCCCACACTCTCCCCTCCCACCCTGGCTGGACACCTCCTCCAGGTTTACCCTGCACCTTCCAGGCCTCCTCTCTCGGCACTCTACCAGTATTCTGGCGGCGACTCTGTTCAGGCAGATGGACAGGTCGCTATATCACCACCACATAAAGCTGTTCACAGATGGCTCTCACTCCCCTTCACCCCCCTCCACGGCGGCTGCCATCTACGATCCTGCCACCTCCATCTGCAGGACGTGGAGGCTTCCCCCGGAGACAGACGTCTTAACATCTGAGCTCTATGCCCTCCACCAGGCCATCATACACCTCCACACCGGGCACACCAAGGGCAAGGCTGTGGTCTACACAGACTCCCTCTCCTCACTCCACCTCATCCTCTCCCGCCATCCACGATCCTCTAACGTCCCTCGTTCACACCATCCAGAGGGCCCTTCTCCACCTTACCAACGAGGGGTGGGAGATCACCTTCCAGTGGGTTCACTTCCCACGCTGGTATCCCAGGCAACGAGGTAGCTGATTCTGCTGCCAGGCTGGCCTTGACAGAGGTAAACACAACACCCTTACCTCTGCCGCTCTCCGCGGCCAAACGCCTCATCTCCCGGGTCTGCCGCTCCGCCTGGAACAACACGCTCGGCGATGCCCTCCGCATCACCTCCATGGGCCATTACCGCAGTGACTCTTCCCCCCAGCCGTGGATAAGGTAAACGTCCCGTGTCCTTGATGTCGCTCTCACCCGCCTCCGCCTGGGGCACACGACACTCACAGCTCACTTGCATCGCCTCCGTCTGTCCCCTGACCCCCACTGCCCCTGGTGCATAAATGTTCCGGAGACTATTGAACACTTTCTGCTGCAGTGTCCGCGCTTCCACTCCCACCGTGTAGTGCTATACACTCAACTCATCGCCCTGAACGCCAACACCTTTGACCTACCCACCCTGATGGCGGCGGCTGGTGTTCCCCTCTCTCGGCAACACGCCGTCATCCGCCTCACCTGTGCCTTCCTGAGGAAGACAAGTCAACTGCAGCGCCTGTGTTAGCATCATAGGACCTCACCAGGGCTCATAGTGTTCCCCATGGGATCCTCGCAGCCCTTAAACAACAACAACAACAACAACAACCTTGCAAGTAAAGTAAGAAACTGTAAGACATGGAGGCTGACGTCCTGACGGCGGAGCTTTTCGCCATCCGCCAGGCCCTGGCTTACCTCAACACCACTGTAAGACATGGAGGCTGCCTCCTTAGGCTGACGTCCTGACGGTGGAGCTTTTCGCCATCCGCCAGGCCCTGGCTTACCTCAACACCACCTACACCTGTACCAGGGCTGTGATCTACACGGACTCGCTCTCCTCCCTCCATCTCCTCCTCTCCCGTCGCCCGGCATCCTCCACTGTCCTCGCACACACCCTTCAACGGCTACTCCTCTACCTCACGTCAGTGGGCTAGAAGATCACCCTGCAGTGGGTGCCTTCCCACTGCAACATCCGGGGCAACGAGGTTGCTGATGCTGCCGCCAAGATGGCACTCTCCGAGGTAAACATCACCCCCCTCCCGCTGCCGCTCTCCACCGCCAAGCGTCTAATCTCCAAAAAATGCCGCTCCGCCTGGGATAGGTCGCTCGGCGACGCCCTTCGTGCCACCTCCATGGGTCAATACCGCACAGACTCTTCCCCGCACCCATGGATAAGACAAACGTCCCGCGTCTTGGACGTCGCCCTCACCCGCCTGAGGATCGGTCACACAACACTCACGGCACACCTTAACAATTGAAGGAGAAAAGTTAGGATGCCTGGCCTATGCTGATGATGTGGTATTGATGGCAGAAAGTAAGGATGAAATGGAGGAAATTTTACACATAACAATTACATACGGAATGGAATGGGACCTGAAGTTTAGTGAAAGGAAATGTAAAGTCATGGAGTTTAACAGTGAAGATAGGAGTCAGTGGGTGCTTCAGAATAATGTCCTAGAAGTAGTAGAAAAGTATATATACCTAGGAATGGAAGTAAACAAGGAAGGGATAGGCGGTGAAAAGCAGAGGAAACTTAATGAAGGCAAGGCAAGGAGGATGACAGGCATGATTATAAATGGTGGTAACAGAATCATTAATAAATATGAGGTAGGCAGGAGTTTATGGAAGGGGGTGGCTGTACCCCATTGCCTGTATGGGTCAGAAGTGACTCAGTACAGGGAAGGAGACATCATGCACTTGGAAAAGACTCAGAACATAGTAGGCAGATGGGGACTAGGAGCTTGTAGGAGCACTGCCGTAGAGGCCATAAGGGGAGACATGGGATGGAGCACCTTCAGGGAAAGGATAATTAAAGGAAAACTGGTGTTCCACAAGAAAATTGAAAGACTTAGTGATGATAGATGGGCAAAGAAAATATCCCAGGAAAATAGATCAAGTTCCACCTGGAAGAAGGAACTAGAGAGATGGAAAAGGAGAGAAACTATGGGAGAGGAATGGAACAGGATGGAGATAATAGATATCAAAAAGAAAATTGAGAATAATGGGCTAGTTAAATGGCAGGAAGGAATGGCCAGGAAATCAACGTTGCAGTGGTACAGGTGGAAACAGAAACCAGAGGGGGTGACCTGGCATGTAGGAGACTGGGGTAGTAAGTTACTCTATAAAGCAAGAACAGGCACCTTGGAAGTCAACGGAAGGAACAGGGAACTGGAGAACCAGAATTGTAGCTGCAGGGTAGGAGAGAAAGAAACTGTAGAACATGTCATTGTGGAATGCAACAAGTATAGGAGTCAGAGGGAAAAGCTTATAGCATCAATAGTAATAGTCCTAGGCAGAGAGGAGTGGGACAGGAGACTAGAGCAGAAAGACGGGGCCCTGTGTACGGTGTTAGGGCTGTATGGGGACAATAAGGAAACTGAAAGTATTGTAAACCTCACCAAAGTGTTCCTAACGCAGTGTTGGGAGATCAGAACACAAAATAGACAATGAATTAGGACGATAATCAAAGGATTGAAAACTGATCAAAATGTCTTTCCCAGGTGAAATAAATAGGGGAAGAGTTAACAAGTTTTGTTAACGCAGGAGACGAAGTGGAAGAGGACATATGAAGCGATACTAAGCGTCTAAGGTCACAAGAAGAAGAAGACCTGCATCGTCTGCAGCTCACGCCCGACCCGCACTGCCCCTGGTGCAGGAACGTCCCGGAGTCCATTGAGCACTTCCTGCTGCAGTGTCCTCGCTTCCACTCCCACCGACAACTTCTACGTGGTCAACTCATCGCCCTGAACGTCACCACCTTTGACCTGCCCACCCTGCTGGCCGCCGCCGCCGTCCACCCATCACGACGCCCCGCCGTCATCCGCCTCACCTGTGCCTTCCTGAGGAAGACTAATCAACTCTCGAGACTGTGATTACTTCACGGCTGTACACCAGGGCGAATATCGTCGACTTCGACATCACTGCCCTTCAACAACAACAACAACAAGTAAGAAACATGGAGGCAGAAAGGGCAGGTAAGGGTAATGAGCAGGGCTTGGGGGCCAGACCCACCACGGGCCCTGGGGATGAGGGCTGCTTGACGTTAGACGTCACCAAAGCAGGCATGCCCGAAGGAGAGGAGAGTGGGGGAGCAGCAGCGGTGGAATCTGTCGTAGCAGGGTGGTCTAGGGATGTTGAGGGTGTGGGTGAGACTAGGTGAGCTGCAGCGGTGGAAGCTGTCGAAGTAGGGCGGCCTAGGGGGGCTGTTGAGGGTGTGGGTGAGACTGGGGGACCTGCCCCCTCCTCATCCTCGCCAGTAGAGGCAGTTGAGGACACTGAAGCCGTGGGTGAGGCTGTTCGATCCGCCGCCCCATCGCCTTTGTCTGTAGCGGCAGCTAAGGCTGCTGAGGGCGTGGATGAGACTAGGGGACCTGATGCCCCGGCTCCTGGTGGGGCTGTGGCCGCTACAGGCCCGAGTGGGGGAGATGAGGTAGTGGAGATTACCAACCCAGGGAGGGTCAGGACTGGTAGAGCAGCGGGGGGCAACCGCAGGGCAAAGAAGTGGCCCATACTGTGTATAGGAGATAGTATGGTGAAGAATGTTAGGCGACACGTGGCTATGACAGACCAGAAGATTGTGCTGGTTAGCCTGAGTGGCAAGGGTATGGAGGATGTTGTGAAGGAGATGAGGGAGCAGGTGAATGGTGTACAGGAAGGAATGGTGATAATGCAGGGAGGGGGGAACAGCCTTAGGAGGTTAGGCCCCGAGCAGACGGTGGGCAAGGTGATGGAGTGCCTTAAGGATATAAAGAAGGACAAGAAGAAAGTACGGGTGGCTGTGGTGGGAATCATGAGGCGACCTCGGGAAAATGCAGGGTATGAGGAAATAAGACGCGACACAAACAAGCGACTCCAAGAGGAGATTGTAAGAATGAAAGCGGAGTGCAGTAAGGATCCAGGGGACTATGGAGTAAGCTTCATAGACCTGGACGGTGCACTCCCACAGGGGGTCTTTGAGGGAGACAAAGTGCACCTAAACTGGGAAGGAGAGAGGCGGATGTGCGGGAGAATGCTTGAGTGGATAAGCGCAACTGAGAGACTCTGCAAGTTGAGGGAAAAGAGGGTGACAAATGCGAATGAGTGACTGTTGACAACAAAAGGGAATGTGAGGTTGGGCTGTGTGAATGTTAGAGGATGGAATTTTGAAAAAATGGAATACCTCAGATGGGAAATGAATGAATGGAACATTGACGTAGTTGGAGTGACAGAAACACAAATGAGAGAGAGAATTGAACTAAGATCTGAGACTTACAGTATGATCGGCAACGGCAGAAGTAAGCAGCAGAAAAGGGTGGC
The DNA here is from genome assembly GCA_016584305.1 of Chionoecetes opilio. Classification (NCBI taxonomy): domain Eukaryota; kingdom Metazoa; phylum Arthropoda; class Malacostraca; order Decapoda; family Majidae; genus Chionoecetes; species Chionoecetes opilio. Next base: position 450,471 of record JACEEZ010014898.1, read on the forward strand.
GGAGTGGGAGTACTTGTGAGGCAGGAAGCAGGTATAGATGTAGAGGAGCTAGATGTAGGAGGGTGTGAAATGGGTGAGGATATTATGGCAGTACGTCTGGAATATAAGGTGCGAAAGGGAAGAGAAAGGATCTTGGTGATAGTGTGTTACATGACAGTGGGAGGAACAGGAGCGAGAGCCGAGAATGAAAGGAAGTATAGAATTGTGCAAAGGGTTGTAGAACAGAATAGAAGTGAAAATGTGATTGTGATGGGAGACATGAATGGTCACATTGGTGTGTTAGGAGAGGAAGTAAATGGAAATGGTCAATTGCTGCTTGACTTTGCAGAGGAGAATGAATTAGAAATTTTGAATATGACCCTGGCTGAAGAAAGAGTGACCTGGAGTGGAAGGGAGAATGAATCTGCCATTGACATTATGTTAGTGAACCGGAAGGCTAGAGAACGGGTGAGAAGTATGTGGGTGGATGAGGAAAGGACAATCGACGTAGCGAGTGACCATAACTTCATGGTAATGGAGTATGAGTGTTTGAAGGAAAAAAGAGTGAACGTGAAAGAAGAGAGGAATGGACGTTAGAAACTTAAGAAATGCAGACTGGGATTATTTCAGAGAAGTGGTGAGTAATGAGGACTGGAAGCTGGGAGAGAATGGTTTGAGGGCTGAGAGAGGTGTGGATGAGATGAATGAGAGATTGTTAAGGAAGCTTAACAAAGCGGCAGAAGAGAGCATAGGCAGAACAAGAAAGAGAGCAAATGGCAGGACAAGAAAGAGTTGGTGGAACAATGAGATCGACAAGGCCAGGAAAGAAAGGAAACAGTCAAATAGGAAGTGTAGGAGTCTGAGAAAGAATAGGTCAAACAGTGAAGCTGAAAGAATAGAGTATGAAAGGGCATGGGAAGAGTATAAGAGTAAGCAAAAGCAGTTGAAATGCTTGGTGAGGAAGGCAAGAGTGAATGAAGAGAGAAAAGTGATCAGAGAACTTAGGGAAAAAGGTGAGGAAGGAGGTAGGGAATGGTATAAGTCTTGAGAGGCGAAGAGAGTAAGCATACAGGAAATGTAGAAGAACTAGTGGTGAATGGCAAGTCACCAAGGGAGAAAAAGGAAATGGTCAGAGCTGTAGAAGACTTCTGGAAAGATATTGGAGGTGTGAATGAGCCTGATAGTGACTTAGGGAACGTCATCTTAGGGAGGAAAATAGAGGAAATGATGGATGAAGAAATTAGAATGGATGAGATTGAAGGGTATGTAAGAAAACTGAAATATGGAAAGGCCCCTGGAATGGACGGTATCCCGAATGAATTATATAGAGAGGGAGGTGAGGGAGTAATTGAGGGAATGCATGAGTTGTTTGGACATATATGGAGAGAGGAAAGGGTGCCTGGTGCCTGGAATGACAGTAGAGTGACCCTCATACATAAGGGAGGACACAAGAGTAGGAAGGAGATTAAAAATTACAGGCCAATAGCAGTGTGTGACACGGTATGTAAGATTTTCTGTGGTGTACTGAATGAAAGACTAGGTGAAGTTGTGGAAAGAAATAAGGTGATGGGTGAAGAGCAGAATGGATTCAGAAAAGACAGAAGAGGTGAGGACAATATGTTTGTAACAAATGAAATGATTGAGAGAACAAGGAAGGAGGGAAGAAAGAAATATCTAGCCTTTCTAGATATTGAGAAAGCGTATGACAGAGTGGATAGGAGAATGCTATTTAAGGTATTGGAGACGATTGGCATGAGTGAGAAGGTTGTTAAAATGATAAGCAGTATGTATGAGAACACACAGGCCAAGTTCAGTATGGGTGACCTCGAGACTGGATGGGTGAATAGTAAGAGAGGAGTAAGACAGGGCTGTTTCCTTTCTCCTCTACTTTTTGGATTATATGTTGAGGAAATGGCAGTGAGAGTGAAGCGTACAGGTCTGGGTGTGAAACTTGGAGATGAAGTGTTGAGTGTACTGATGTATGCAGATGATGTGGTGATCCTTAGTGAAAACCACAATGAGCTACAAGAGATGCTGAATGCTGTGACTGAGTAGGGAAGGGACTTCAACGTTAGGCTCAGTAAGGAGAAGAGTCAAGTGTTGGTGGTGAATGGGGATGACTCTGATGATGACAGGATTTGAATGGTGGGTGGGAATGAAATAAAAAGAACGAAAGAGTACAAGTATCTGGGTATTTGGTTGGATGATAAAGGCTGTGAGAAAACTAAATATGAGAGGATAGCTAGAGCCAACCAGTGGGTTGGAAGGCTAGGCAGTGTGGCAAGATGTCGGGCCAACAAGTATGAAGTGGTGAGAGGACTATGGAAGGGTGTGGCTGTCCCTAGCATTATGTATGGCCTGGAAACAATGGTGTGGTCTAGGCAGGAGTTGGACAGATTTGAAGTAACACAGAACAAAGCAGGCAGAATAGCATTAGGAGCCAATAGGTATGTGGCAGTGGAAGCTATTAGAGGAGACATGGGATGGAGCACGTTCAGAGAGAGGATAGCAAAAGCAGGGCTGAGGTACAGAGCTAGACTGCAACGAATGGATGACAGCAAATGGGCAAGTAAGGTTGGGAATGGACTATGTATGGGAAGTGGATGAAAGACTCAGTTAAAAGTGGAAAGATGGACAGGTGAACTGGGAATGTTTGTGACAGGAGTGATGAGACATGGGAGTATGGCTGTATGCAAAAAGGAAATAAATAGGAGAGTGGAAGAGAAAGGGAAAGAAGAATGGCTGAGGGAAATGAGTGAGAAACCCCCCAGAAATGGAATGGTACAGGAAAAAAAGGACCAGCCACGTATAAAAAGGTTCTATGATGGTGGTTTATGGAGGGGAAATTTACCTTCAGACCCCAGTTTTCGTGGCCGCAAAACCCGTTTAGAAAAAGTGGACGAAGAAAAAATTTGTAAAACCCAGGACCCCAGTGAAAAAGGGGAAACCCCCCCAGTAACAACAAATTTGAGGATTTTTAAAGACTGGGGGTTTTGTTTGATGTGCAGTGCCCGGGGCCAAAGGGTTTATTATCCAGATATACAGTACATCCCGAATGTTTGCAAGTGTTAACGTAATGGTTCAGATTTCCATAAGACGGAAAAATTGTCAAGAGACAAAAACTTTTTGTATGTGATTTTTTTGTTTTTTTTAAGAAAAAAAATGTGGGGAAACAAATAAGCGGGGGTTTTCCTCAGCCCCACTTACGAGCCCAGGTACCTTATGACCATTTGTCCCTAACCAAAGTATTCAGTTGATAAGAAACCCTTTTTGTTTTAAAACCCCTTTTCATGAAAAAAAATTATAGAGGGAGGGGCTCGAAAAAAACTGGTGTCGGGTTTGTGGGTTGAGACACAAAGTTTTTGATGGGGGGAGTGAAACGGGCTGGGGTAGCTCAATGTCAGGAACCCCAAAACTGAAAGATTTAACTTTAGATTTTGGGAAAATCAACAGGGTTTATATATCAAAAATCTAAATTTTTGCGATAGCGATAAAGAATAATTTTGAAGACATGGGTGTAAAATTAAAAACCCATGAGTGGTGGGGCTGTGGGGGGTTAACCGTAATATCAATACGGATGACTTATCCATGCTGAGGGCCAAGACCACATTAAATGTTTTTGGGCCGTTGCGGGTTTTAAAATATTTTTTTGGGGGGGACGGATAAGTTCCCCAACCAAACCCTAATCCCCCTTTGCCCAACAACCCCAGAGGGGGTTCCTTTAATGACATGAGTTTAGAACAGTTTTAAAACGGGGTGATTTGGGAAAAGCAGAGTTGCTAAGCAGCATTTTTTAGGGAATCCCTTGGGGGCATTTTTAAGAAGAATGAATTAAAAAACCCATGGGCAAGATTTTTTGGGGTTTAAAGGGGGGATTTTTTGGAAAATATACCCTGCCGATGGGGGAAAAGAATAGGACTCATCCCAGAGCTGTTAAGTACAGCGAGGAGGATTTTTAGGAGGGGACCCTAAGAGTTTTTACACGGGTTTTTGCGGAAAAGATACGGGGAATTGGCTCGAAAAGAGAAAAAATTTTGCCACCCATTATAAAAAAAATATTTTTTCCCCCGCCTTTCTAGGCTTCCCCCCAAACCGTAGAGACTCGTTGACATCGGATGAAAAGAAAGACCCTTTAGCATATTAAAAAAAAGGTTTAGGGTTTGGGGTAAAACCCCAAACCCTCATGTAAAATTTAAAAAAAAAAAAAACTAAAAAAAAACAGGGATATAGTAAGGGAAAGGCAAGGAGGAGTAGTGGCCCTAGTGGACCCCGACCCCAAAATCCCGGCGTATCCCACCCCAATTTAGACCATCAAAAAGGGACATTCAGCGGTGATGCCCCACCGAGAAGAGAATGGGTATCGGGGGATACCCAAAAGTAATTAAAAAAAACGACGCCTAAAAGCCCCTCAGGAGTAGACTCCCTTTTAAATGCGGCCGGTTTTGGGGGACATTTGAAAGGAATTGTAGACACCCCCAAAGGTGCCCCCCGTTTCCCCCGGGCCCCAAGAGGGATGTGGATGTGGGGCCAGTAGGGCATAGAGCGGTCGGTTTGGTGGTCCCAAAACGCCCCCCGGTGTCAAGAGGGGGCTGCCAGGGCGCCCGGGGAACACCAGACTTTTAGGGCAGTAGAAAGGGGGGAAGGGGACATGGCCCTTACAACAAAAAAAAAACCCAAATTGGCCCCGGGTTTTAAGGCCTTCTCCCACGAAAGGGACCCAACTTTTTTTTTCCCCTTGGGGGTTTAAGGCCGGGAAAAGGGGGATTCAGCCCATTTAAATTAGGGGGGTTGTTTTAAGAAAAAGGGATTTCCTGGGGGCACAAAAAGGAAAGGTTTTTTTTTGGAAGGGGAAATTTAAAAAAAATATGGTGGGAGAGGAAAACAAAAGGAGAACTTTTAAAACCCCCCCCTTTAAACCCTCGAATTTGGGGAAAATTTTTTAAAAAATTTTAGGGTTCCAAGGGGGTAAAAACCCACAAGCAAAATTTTTTGATTATTCAAAGAGTCAATCCCCTTTAATTTTTTTTTTTTTTTTTTTTTTTTTTTTTTTTTTTTTTTTTTTTTTTGTTTTTTTTTTTTTTTTTGTTGGGGGTGGTTAATATCCCCAGGTTTGGGACTAGGGGAAAGGAAGGGGGAGAAGGAGAAGAAAAAATATTTTAAAAGGGTGAAGGCAGGGGAAAGGATTTGACATTGTCTCCGGGGCTGATATTTTATGGGGAGCTAGAAGCCCCAAACAGGTTGTACAAAAGGGATTTTTTCCCCTAATGCAGGAAAAAAAGGGTTTGGCCCATGTTCCTATATCCAGGGTTGGTAAAGTGCAATAGGAAAAAGATAAAAGTAAGAGTTATTTTAAACCATATGAAACCCCAAAGTCCCAAAATTTTTTACTTTTAACTCCGGACTGGTGGGCAGGTCAAATAATCCCTTTAGTACAGAAACCCTATGCAAAAACCTTTTGGTTTAGGGCCTGTAGCATGGGGGCAGAGGACGAAAGTAAACCCCCCCAATGCACAAAGAAAAAAAAGGTCTAGATAGTGAAAAAAAAGGAAAGGGATAAGAAAAATGGTAGTTTTTCTTTTCCCCCCCGGGAATAAAGAAAAAAAAAACCCACTATAAAAGCTTTCACTGACAAAAAACCCTGGGTTTTTTCCCTTAGAAGAGGAGCCATTTACTATAACCCCTTTTATTATTGTCATCATTAAAAGAAAAAAAAATGAAGACCCATTTTTTAAAAAAGCCATCCCCTATCCCGTCAAATATCACACCAGTAGAGGAACAACTAAATTTATTAAAACCATCAAGGGGAAAATTCAGCCAAGCTTTTCCCCCCTTAAATTTCCCCCTTTTGGGGCCCCCAGTAATGAAGAAGGAGGGAGGCAAAAGGGCGGCCCTTGATTTTTTTAAATTAAATGATAAATAGTAGATGAAAAAATTTCCCTTTTCCTAATTTTCAAAGTTTTTTAAAACCAATGGGCAAAAGGCAAAGTTTTACCCCCCTTGATCCCCGCTCAGGGTACCATCGGGTTTACCATCCCCCCGGGATCTATGCAAAAACTGTTTTTGCCACCCCTTAGGGTTGGGGGGAGTACACAGTGGTCCCGTTTGGATTAAAAAAAGAACCCAGTGCGTACCAAAGGTTTATAAAACCACTTTTTGACGGGCCCTAGTGGGCAAAGTGGCCCAGGTCTACCTGACGACTTTCTTTGTGTTTGGGTTTCCTCCCTTTTGTATTCTTTGAAAGGTAATCTCGAAAAAAGGGGATAAGTCGATTAGCAAACGGGCAAACATGCCCCTTTTAGGGAAGAAAAAATGCAGTTCTTTGGGAAAAAAGAAGTGTCAAAAATGGGCCCACATAATTAGTGAGATGGCACCCAAAACCAAACCAGAGAAAATAAAGATTTCTGAAAAACTTTCCCCAGTCCCAAAAACCGGAAAAAGAATTTTACAAATTTTCCTGGGGTTTTTAACTATTACAGAAAAGTTTATTTACAATTTTTTCTAAAGTAGTTTCCCCACCTTTTCAAAAAAGCTATTAAGGGGGCCCTAAGGAAAGACCGAAAAGTTTAACCACCCAAAACATGGAATGGGGGACGCACACCAAGCCTTCAGTTTTTTTTAAAAGAAAAGCCACAGAAAAAAATACCTAAAAAACCAAATTTCGGTAAGCCCCTTGCCCCTGAGACGGATGCGTCAGTTTTTTTGTATTGGAGGGGGTTACAACGGGGCGAGGGGGAAAAGGAAGAAGGGAAAATTTGGGACGTCCCTTCAGCCCCGCGCTTTTAAAACCCGGGGAAAGGGTAAAGTACTGGGGCCCCGGGGAAAACGAGGGGCCCTTTTAGCAGGTTTTATGGCCTCACAGTAAAAGGGACCTCTTTTTTTGGGGAAAAAAGTACGATAAAGAGTAAACCACAGCCCGCGGGTTTTGGGGATTTTAAAGGCAAAAAAAACCCAAAAGCAGTCGCATAGCGCCGGGAAAGCCCATTTTTGAGTGAATACGATTTGGGGTTTAGAATATTACCTTTAAGAGAGAACGTTGTTCCCGATTTTTTATCGAGGATACAAAAACCCAAGAGGGACGAAATAGAAAGAGAGATAGAAGGACGAGTATGGTCCAAAGGTATTGACAAAAAGGGAAAAGTGAAAAGAATTTAAGATTTGGAACCAGAAGGGGGTATTAGAAGCCAAGATACCGCCCCGGAAGTGGGGGCGGTGAAAGAAGTAGGAAGCGGGTTAAAGAGAGTAGGGGGTATCGATAAAAGGAAGTACCCAAATAGACCAAATGAGGGTTAGAGGAGAATGTGCTGTATAAGCATTTTAGCGACGGGGGATGGTGGGCGAGATGGGTTTCCCATAGTAGAAAACTAAAGACCATATTCCCCAAGCTTTGGGCGTTGGTCCCCTCCCCGGTTACGGCCGGCCACGGGGGATCAAGACAACGTTGGCAAGGTGAAAGGGAAATTTGCATAGGGCCGGGGAGGGAAAGTCCCTATTACTAACTATTCCCAAAAAAAACTGTCCGGTGTGTGGGGAGCTGTAAAGCAAAGCTACCGTGAAAAGGAAACCATTAAGGGAGTACCCGGGGATTTGGGTACCCCGTATGAGAGGACCATATGGATCTCTTTGGGGGCCCAGTAAATTCCCTCGGAAAAAGGGAAACATAAGTATATTATGACGGTCATGAATGATGACCAGGTACCCATTGCAGTTTCCCTTGAAGTAAAAAAGGGGCTAGTGAAGTGGCACAAGCTTTTTACAGGCATGTAATATGTGAAAAAGGGGCAAACCCGGGTGCTCTTTTCAGGGCAATGGGCGAGAGTTTATTAACAATGTGTTTTAAGCACTCTCAGAAAAAAGTTAGGTATTTTAAACATTTAAGGATACACCCTACCACCCCAGTTTGTAAAAAGGAAAATAGAAAAGGGGGTAAGGGGGCGATTTGTTAAAATATTAAAAAACACTATGTGAAGATAATAGAAGAGTTGGGACCCAAAAGGTTGGCCTACAGCAAAAACATGCCCATAATACTGCCCATCACAGGTCATAAAGGGCTCTCCCTTTTTTCCTTAATTTTAGAGATGCAAGGACGCCTACGAAACACTTGAGCAACCTTGCCCCCCTTTTTACACAAACCCCAAAATTTAAAAAGAGAAAAAAGTGTTAATTTTCCAAAAAGGTTTTAAAAATACCTGCCAACAGTACCTAGAGGAGGGAAGAACCCGGAAAATGGGGGAATTTAAAAAGGGCAAAAAAGTGTAGTAGAAAAAAGGTGACAGAGTATATTTGAGGGAAAATACCGAAACCCCGGAGAACCAAAAAAAGTTTAAACCTTTCTATGAAGGTCTTTCCGAGTCATAATAAGATAAGTGATGTTGATTTAAAATAAAAGAGAAATTTGAGGAGGGAAAATTAAGTTCAATACACACAAACAAGTAAAAGTAGTAAAACCCGAGGATGGGCTAGACATGGCAAAAGTTAGGAATATTAGACAAGCTTCCCCTGGCAAAAGGGGAAAATAGTAGTGATTTCATCCGCCCCTAACTGGCCCCCCATTTTGGTGAGGCAGCATCTATACCTCCCCGTTTTAAAATGGAAATCAATTTAACCCCAAAGAAGCAAAAGGGGGGGGCATATCACATACTAGCCCCGAGACATGCCGGGGGGAATCCCGAGAAGATGCGCTAAAGTTAACCCGTGAAATGAATCAGAATCAGAAAACTCCTTTCTGCCGGGGGGCCCCAACCCCATCAAATACCACGCCCCAAAAGAATTCCTTTTATAAGGGAGACCGATAGAATACAGTGCGTCAGAGGGAGAAAGTACAGAGAAAATATCATAAGGGATTGAAAAAGTTCAATTTGAAATCCAAATCAGGGAGGGGCCCCTAAAGTATGAAAGTTTTCTCAATTTTCAGGTTTTGGGTAGACTAATCTTTTTGGAAAAAACCAAATTTAAAAAGCACAAAAAAACAAACCCCAAAGAGAGCGGGATTGGCCCTTTACTCCGGCTTTTTGAATGCTAAAACACGGGGGGGCTTATATAGTTCCAAACATGGGTGAAAAAACCCATGCTATTTCACCCCCCCCGAACGATGCTTTTTAAAACTGACAGCGGATGTTTCAGGAGTATGGGGAAAATGAAATCGCTCATACCCAAAGGGGGATCCCGGGTTTTAAAGGGACTTTTTGACGGGGTTTTACGGGAAATTCGTAAAATATTAAAAGGGAAACAAAAAACATTTTTGGGCATCGGGAAAGGGGCGTGCCCACACTCACGTTATCGTTTCCCCCGGACAAGCCAAAATTTTTTGGTTCCCTTTCCCAATTACTTTTTTTCCCCGCGAGCAAAGGGAAAAAGTTTAAAAAAAATTTCACAAGAAAAATAGAAACCTTAATCAATTGGGGGAAAACTGAAAGACAAACCCTTGAAAAAAACATCAGAGATCCCTTTCCCTAACGATACGAGACCTCAGCCCTATTTAAATTTCCCCCAAAAATCCCGTTTTGAGACCGCAGCCCGAAAAAGCCCCCCTGATATTTTTAGGAGAATTTTTTATCAAAACCTTTGAAATAGAAAGGGGATGTAAGGTTGAAGAAACTATTTTATAATTTCCCGTTAGCATTTTCAGGGCCTTGGGCCAAAGACTTCACCAACTTGAAAATTGGTTTAGGGGGAGCTACAGGGCTATGCATCCCCCCCAATTATTCCTGATGATGTATTGTTAGATATTTCGTAAGGAAAACTTCAATGAGGTCCCAGGGGTTTTTATTTCCTGCGGAAAACCCGAATTTCTTTCCTTGTACCGGGAAAAAGTACGTATATACGAGACGACAGCCTTCAAAGGGGTTTTTTTGCTTTGTTACTATTTAGGGTTTTAAAATAGAAAGGGGGATCCTTTGATTTTCTTTTAGGGGTTTGAGATTCATTTCATTTCCCCCCCAAATACCCCCATTTGGGCCCCAAGATTTTGTACAAAAACACCTGAAAGCTAGGGTTTTTTGGCCCAAAAATCAAAAAGGATCGTAAAATGTACATGGTTTGGGCCCAAAATTTTGAGCGGGGTAGGGGAAGGGCGCTCTTCCAAATTTGGGCCCCCCCCAGGGGTCCCAAATTTTTAAGACCCGAGAAAGTTTTCCTGTGAAATAAGTATCTTTTTAGGCACCCAGTGCTGCTGCCAAATCTGTCCGGAAAAAAAGTTTGGGGAGAGGGTTCCCGGCCCACGTTCCACCGCAAAACCCGCCGGGGGCTTTTATTTTGGATCAACCTACCACACTTACCATGGTTTTTCCCACCAGCTCCTTACAGAAGTTTCCGGGAGGATATCCAAGGCCCCAGGATCCCCCAAAATTTGGGCCCCCCCTGTGCGGTCCTGCCGATAAACCCTTTACGTTGCCGGCGCGGATGAGGGGGTCGACGGAGCGCCGCTGAGTGTCCAAACCCCTCCCCCCCGCCCCTAGCACCCTTGCGGCAGGGTGGGAGAAAAGGGTCCCGACTCAGTGCCCCAACGGGTCCCTTTCCCCTCTTTTGGGGGGGTTCCACCCAAAAGGAGCTGTCCTAGCCAAACCCAGACTCCTTCCTATCCACCGGGGGGGAGGGGCCGCCAGGAAAATCCCCGGGGGATGCTGCCTGGGGGGGTATGGGTTTTTGGTTTGGGGGCGGGGCTCCCTACAGGGATGGCACTGAGGGGTTTGGTTTTCTTGGGGGGACGGTCCGGCGCTTTCAGCAGTCCCCCCGTCGGACACTTCCCCAGATGTCACTCTTCCTGGGTTTAACATGGTTTGGGCCCCCCCGTATCGCCCAGGTACGGCGGCCCCCCCGTCCGGGATGGCGCAGGGGGCGCGCCATCTTTGGGGGGAAGGTCGTCGTGGGCCCGCGAAACGATGGAAGAATGTGGGCGAAAAAACATGTGAACAGGAGCCCGCGGAACAAAAGGGAAACAGACACAAAAAATGACAATAAAAATGATTTTGTAAATTGTGAGGAGGGTGAGTAACAGGAAGTGATATTAGGACTAGGGGGGGAAGTAGCGATACGGCCCAAATGGCTGCCCCGGAAAATACATAGGGGGGTATAGGGGGATAGAACCGATACGGCACCAGGGGTTCGTGGCCTGTTCAATGGGCCCGAAAAAGATTTTGTATAAAACGGGACACCGTGAAGGGAAGACAGATACACAGAGAGGACGAGGAACAACCAGTTTTATTTACTGGGTTTATCACCCACCTTGTTATAAGGCACTTGGGCCCGTGATGTAAAACAGTTCCCCTCAGACATTTAAAAAGATAGGAAAAGAAACCCCCCTTGGGTGTCCCCCTGGGTTGGGGGGACCACGGGAATAGTAAGTAATGAGTTTACTTTTGAAAAAACTGGGGTTTTGATTGGGTTGTGCAGGGACCGTGACTATTGGGCCCTTATCCAGTATATACAGTAAATCCCGAATGTTTAGAAGTGTTAACGTAAGGTTTCAGATTTCCCCTAAGGGGCAGGAAGATTGTCAAGAGGGCAAAAATGTTGATGTTTATTTTTATTTATTTTAGAATAAAATGTGTAAACTATAAGCTGGTGTCTCAGCCCCCCTTAAAAGAGCCCAGGGAACCCCTTTTGACCCTCTTGTGCCTAACCAAAGTATTCAGGGTAAGCAGCTTTTTTTTCTTTAAACCTTTTTCCCTGAAAATAAATATAGGGGAGGGGCTCGACACCAGGGGGAAAAATTTGTGGAGGTAAAAAAGTCGCATGTACAGATGGAAGAATGGGGGCAGCAAAATGTGTGTGAGGGTGACAGGAGGGGATGAAACCGGGGAAATTGAGACCCGGAATGTGAACGGTTTTGAGTATGTAGGGAAAAAAGGGTGTTGGAGGTAGTGGAGGAGAGGTCGGAGTGGAAAAAAGGGCGAGAGATGAAAGAAAAGGAGAGTGGAAATGGGGGGTACCCGCTGGGGTTTTTGTGCTTTAGGGGAGGAGTGACAGTGTGTGATTGGGGAGTGTTGGGAAAGAATTTTTTGGAGGGAAATTTTTGGGGGAGCACGCATGCGAGGCATGAGAGGCAGGGGGCCCCCCAAATGATGGGGGACCCCGTAGGGGGGTGGTGCTGGGAAAGGGGGTTTGGGAAAACCCCGGCTGTGTTTCCCCCCCCCCCTTTTTGTTTCTTCCCCAAAAGATTAAGTGTGTGGGAGAAAAGCCGGACCAAAGGCTTTACCGACAGCATCCGCTGGGTGACTCCCAAAACAAAATCAAGATCAAGATCATCGCCGAGCTCTCGCGCAGATTGCTTAGTGTTAAAGTAATCGTCCAGACCATTTCATCATTCCTGATTTAATGCAATCAAATCATAGCCATTAACGAGTATATCAACAACACGTCGTCACTTTTTGTATCCAGTCAGCCGTTTTTAAATAATCCGCAATCAAAATCTGCAAATTCCCCGAGTTTTCAAAATGCTCTCAAGGTTTGCAGACGCTCAGGCTCAGGCTCGGTGACGTAGCATCAGGGAGGCTCATCTTCCCGCGCTGATCAGAGAGGCACGTAAACAGAGATAAATATAGTACTTGAAGATATTTGGGTGTTTCTGAAAGATTTTGTTTTGCTATATGCCACATGCATGCATCCTTTATGGGTGCAGCAAGACAGCTGTGCCTTTCGAGAAAAGTTTGCACACGGAAAGGAGTGGCGTGTGTAGGGTGATACACGCCTATAGTGTGTTGGGGCGAGCAGTTGTGTTGAGAAACTGCGCCCCCCCGTAAGACTGACTCAGTCCAACACTATACCAGACCAGGTGGCCCTGTTAGACAGGGACGCCAGGACTGGCAGCAGCGGTGGACCACCACGACTGTGAGGCTTTGCCTCTTAACAAGACCAAGTAAACCAGTTGTGGAGTGGGCGTGCCCTGCGGTGAGAGACCCTGTGTTGGTGTGGCTGTCACACTTTCTGCCTTCCCGCCCGCATATTTTCCAACTCTATGCTGTAGTTAATGCTAGTATGTGGTTTCCGAGTAATGACGTTTGACTGTAGCTCCAAAACTAACCATAGGATTTTCTCGAAAGTACCTTCATTGTGATTCCCACACACACATGGTTTAACCTTATTTACCAATCCATGTTTTGGAGAAGTGCCAGGTCCTCCTGCTGAACCTCAGGCTCTGCTAACACCTGTTCATCCACCTCGTACCGGGCTCAACATGGTTCCTGATCAGATTCAGGTTGTTCATAGTATACGCGACCAGGTAATTTCTTTCGGTGTCAGATTGAGCTCGTTCTCGTAGATGTCACAAGCGACAGATTCACTGTCTGACACGAAGTACATCGCTCATCAAGCATTTGCAACGGTCGAGACGAGTCTGCGGGCGTCCCTTTTGCGTCATCATGAAGTCGTAGCACTTTGGCGGGAAGATTTTATTTTCGCGCTTTAAAAAGTCGCGGTTTTTAGGAAATAAGGCTGAATAAATTTGGGGTGGGTGTTGAATTCAACTAATTCGGCAAAAAAATTGGGAGGTGCTAAAATTTTAAGCATGTAAAAACCGGTTTGATGGAGTTTGTTGATTGATTTGGAGCTATAGACGAAGGCCTAGTACGTGTATATCAGGCGCAGTGTGGGTTAAAGAGTGAAGCGTGTGTTAAGACCAGGACGACCAGTTGAGTGAAGAGGCAAGACTCGCGTGGTAGCCAGCTGAAGGAAGATGAGGCGCAACACTTACAGGGTTTAGATTGGGAAACTGTTGTTGACTTTCCAGGAGGTAGGCAGAGGGGTCCGTCGTGTTTAGACCAGCCGCAGACTGTGAGAAGAGAGAGAAAGAGAATGGCCAGTCCGTGTTGTGTGTACACACGCTGGTAGGAGAGAATGGCAGGATGTAGAGAAGGCTGCGCAAGACAGGAAGTGAGAAAAAAGGCGGGTGGAAGAGGAGCAAGATCTAAGGAACGTGAAACCCGAAGGATGATGAAGAGACAGGGGAGACGTGCGGGGCGAGGGAGCCATAAGTGCTGGAAAGTGTCAAGTAGAGGGAGGACTTTGGAGAAACTGCCTGGAGGTAATGTGATGATGTTATACATGAAGTGAAATATACGCAAGCTGGTGTACGAGTTCATGAACGACCGGAAGTAGGTAAAAGGAAATGTTCAAGACCTTGTTATTGGGGAAGTTTCTAGTCATATATGAAAAGTATCAAAACTAAGAGAAATAAAGTAAATCATCCAATTTTGGAACTTACAGTGGACAATGAGAGCCGTAGGGTAAAGCAGACAGGAAAAAGTTTGAGACCAACTGAGTCACATGAGGCAAAATCGTCCATTAATGAAGTAGTAGAAAGAAACTCGGAAGCCCATAGCCTATGAATAGTCGAACCTGGAAGCAAAAAGTACTGAGTAAGATGCACATCATAAGGATAATGTTAATGGAAGTTGGGAGATATTGCTTACTAAAAAAGTCGACAAGATGAATGAAGACCCCTTACGTTCATCATATAAGGATGTCTATTGGCTGAGCAAGGAAAGAGAAACATTAAGAATTAGAACAAGAAACAAGCAAGTGGGATAATTAAAACAATCAACACCGATCAGAAAATCATGCAAGGACAATATAATATTATGACGTACAGGAGAGATTCTGAGGGTATGAACTAAATCAGAAAGGAAAAAGAAAAGCATGACAGAATTGGTGTTATTAATTTAAATGTGATTGGTTACCGTTATGATAGTGATCTAATCCACACCCAAAGAAGAATGGATACAATGGACTGTTGATGACAAAGGTGAGGCAATAATAGCCAGGACCCTATATTTGGAAAGTAACATGGACTGAAAGAAAGGATCATGAGAAGATTTAGTGTTTAAAAGAAGAAAGTGGTGTACAGACACTTAGGGGGCTCGCAGAAAAGTCAATGGAAGGTCACAATGAAAACCCCCAACTGAGCGAGGAAGCAAAAAAAATCATGAAAAAACAAGAAAAAATTTTACTTAACAGAGGTAATCCTAGGACAAGTAGCTAAGGTATGAAGAGTTTAGCCCGGACAATAAAACCGAGGAATGGCCAAAGAATCAGAAGGAGAGGCCGAACCCAACAGGAACTAGCGGAAATCAAATCATTGGGGAACAAGGAGGCAGAAAAGCCCACCCAGGCGAGAATACAGAAGTTGGATGTTAATTGGGGTGGGGTGTAAAAATATAATGCAGGAATGATGAATGGAATCGAACTAGTTGGTGTGACTAAACCCATTAGGCGATTACCGAATGCAATGATAGTTGAGTATGAATGATTAAAAACAAAAAACAAGAGAAACTAGGAGGAGGGGTTGCCTTTCTTCATAGAAAAGAGGAGGGAAACCTAAAGTAGATGAGAATAGACGTGGGACATCAGAGGGGGGATGTCTTGCTGCTTAGAGTAGATTGGGTCAGAACGCACGGAAAAAAGCTTAAGTGATGGGTACAGACGGTTGAAGGGACTGAGCGGGAAGAGAATAGAATGAGTACACATTTAAGAAGATTTAGAGCCATGCGGAGAGAGTGTATGGAGGTGTATGAATGCAGTCCGGGTTCAGGGCGAGCAAATAAACAAAATGGAGAAATCTGCTGAATTTATAGAAGTGGGGCTAAAAACCTGAATGAGGACTGGGATGCAGGCGCCGTGACGTGGAATGAGGAACCAAGTCTGCCAATTGATTTGTGTTTAATGGCAAATGCGAAAGGTTGTCGAATGTGGATAAAAAGGGAAAAATAAATTGTGTATATAATATGTTGTATGACTGTATGATGGGAAATAAAAGTGAGCCAAAATGTAAGGAGAAAAATGGAGGTTGAGAGATGAAAGGAAGATTTCAGTTGTCGGTTTGTAGGTACGAGAAGAGTACAGGGTGAATGAGTAAATGAGAGACTAAACGGAAAATTTGAGGAGCGCTACATTAAAAAATAGGTTATTAGAACAAAGAAAGAAAGAGAGTGAATAACTGGTGGAATGAGGATAGAGGGCATGGAATGGAACGAAAAAGTAACAAGGAACGTTAGAGGGTAAAGAAAAGGATGGCAATTTTCAGGAATATCCACGGATTTTCATATTAGGCAGATATTTGAAACCAGCAGCGACTAACAAAACGAAAGATGGATGGGAAAGTTAGTGTGACAGAGAAGATCCGATCCCTGAAGAAAAGGTTGGGAGTGGCGTGTGGTTACAGATCTCGAGGGGAAAAGATGGTGGGAATGAAGATGTGAAGCCTTGAAAGTAAATGCTGATGTGTAACAGATGAGCAAATCAGGGGTGATAAAAAGCTTTGGGAGACAGTAGAAGGGTGGGGAATCTTGCGTAGACCAGAATGATAACGTTGGAAAGAATGCGGAAGATTGAATGAATGGATTGCAGGATGAATAGAAGTTTTAAGGAGCAACGTGGTAAGAGAGGGTAATCGAAATACCATATGATTGTCAAAGGGGAGGTGGTTGACGATGCGGACCTATGTAACCGTGGTGGGTAAGAACAGGGTGACAGAAAGGAAATGAATGTAGAGTGCCCCTTTTGCAAAAGGGATTACAAGAGTGAATTTAGGAAGAAATAGACCAATGCCTAATGGTAATAAGGTAAGTTTTTAGTGCAGTGTTGAAGGAAACATTGTGTAGTTGGAGAGCATGTGTTATGGGAGGCAAGGTTTTCGAGTTAAGGGCAGGGACAACGGGTTTGGGAATGAATAATTGAAAAGAAGGAAAGGAGGGAAAACTGGTACTGGTTCCTAGACATTGAGAAAGCCTAATACAGTAACAGGAAATGTTTTGCAGGTTTTGAAAGGTTGGGTTGAGCCAAAAGATAGTGACATAGGGAAGCATGTATAAGTACTAGAAAATATAGGCATAGGTAAAAACAATAGGTAGGTGCAGAGAGGTGTAGGATTTTCAGATGTCCCAACCTTTTAGTCTGTAGTACTAAGGATGGCAGTAAGGATTGAGAAGAATGGATGAGGTATGAGATAGAAATTGAAACAGTTAATGTATGCAGATGATATGGAGTTATTGTGTGTCGGCCGGAATCAAAGCCTTTCAGATGTTGCAAGAATATAGGAGAGAATTGAGTAAAATTTAGCGTCAGAAAAGTAAGTGATGATGAATAAATTCAACAGGAATGCGGGAATAGAGACAGATGAAAACCTCATCTCCCGGATTAGAGTTTATCGGAAGAAAAGGGGAATCAATCCTTTTCGGTCGGGTTTGTCGCTAGCAGAAATGGTGGAACAGTTATTCTTATGTACTAAGGGGCAAGTGCCAGTCTTTTCTGTTCTCGTAATATTTATCTTCTTTCTTCTACCATCTTCTTTCTTCCACTTCTATCCCCCCCCACTCCCCCCCTTCCTCAAACCGATCCATGCGGACTTATTTCACACCCATACTGACGAGTCAAAACTTTCATTTCCCTCGACCTCAAAATCGAAAACCTCTTAGATTCTTAATCGTCCTTAAAACCCACAGACAATAAGACATTACGTTTTAATGGTTAGTCGAGCTATTCTGAATAAAGTCGACAAAGGTTCTATCCGGTATCCTAATACCCCGTCACTCATTAATACCGCTCTGGGCTTGACCAAAAGGAAACACTTTCCCGGATATTAAGGATAAAATTAAATTCTATATAAATTAAAAGAACTCTTTATAGCCATTCATATGTATACTGCTTTCGTTAGTATAGAGTCATTCAGTTTATATCACCTTAGGGGAGTCTAAAGTTCCGAACTTTCTTTTTTCCTTCTCATCCCCTCGCCTTGGTATACCACGAGAGGTTAGGTCTCCACTCCTTCAGGGTTAATTTCGGAAAATTCGTCGCCCCCTATTTCCCCCCCCCCTTTGGTTATAATATATCTATCTATATATCTATAGTATAGGTACAGTTGTTTTTGCATTAACGCTTGGGAGTTTGGCTGTCCTTAAAGTGTTATTAAAGAGTCGTCTCTCCACTCCTTTCAAGGTACTGGCGAATGTTTCTGAGGAAAGAAAGACCACATGGTCAGTGAATCACAAACCAACCTTTACTCTCACATTTTCTCCTTTATATAATTCCATGATACTATAGTGCTCATTTGATACGGCATAGATGGAAGTTCTAAGAAATATAATTCAGTGAGGTAGGTTATGCTCTGTAGAGCTTTCCGGCCAGAATTGAGTTTATACATGTACCTAAGTCTCAAACAAGAGAAATAACTTTTCGTGGTGAATAAACCGGATGATGTTTAAAGTATAGCTTCTTTGTTTATTGCAAAAACCCCAGGGTTATTCCCTTTTATGGAATACTTCCCCACGTCTCAAAAAAGTTCAGCCTTACTCGGTGTAATAAATAAGTACACCCGACTACCAATAATTCTATAGTAAATCTGTGTTCGGGAGTAAACCATAGAACTACTCGCCTGGACTGGTGCAGCCCATTATCCCCTTAATAAAACCCAAGTTCAGTTTCATGAATGTTTCCCCAATAAACCAACACCCTACACACTGAACCAAATGTGGCATAAAACGGAACGAAGCCGCACAGCCGTCGCCGCCACAGGCCAGCGCGCATCGCAGCCAACCCCCAAATAGCCCAGAGCATGCCGCGCTTCACAGCCGCCGCTGAAAACCCAGGCGCCGCCAGCCAGCCACAGCACGTCGACCCACCATGTCAAGAGAGGACGTGAAGCTCGTCGGGAGGGAAGCCTGGATCTCCTCGCCTACCCGTCAACGAATGATGAGGCTGCTGCAACAAGGCCAAGAACCTGAACATTGGTGCAAGGTATCAAGGGCGTCTGAACGACCTGGCCCGGCGCCGTGGTCTACAACAACAGGCAACAGCGGTGGCCCAAACAGCTACGGAGGCGGAGGATGCAGCACACCGCTCAGGAATGGCACACTCATGTTCAAGAACCTACAGAGTTCCTGAAACGTTTTGGAGCTGAAGGCAAAAACCCGCAAGTCAAAACCATGTCCCCCACCAACAAGATGGCAAAGTCGGAAGTTAAATGAACAGGAAAATTCTAAAATTGAACAGACATTATTTTATGAACTGGAAAGGATCATCTCTCGTGTTTCGGGTAGTTGTAGGTCACCCTGTTATTATTCGTCTGTGAATCAAATCGAAAGTGTTTAAATTAAGAATTGCCAAGAAAGTTGCAATTATGATTGATTAAGGGATGAGTGCAGTTCAGGCTGTGTGAAGGAGTTGTGTGACAGGTTAGAAGGTCAAGGCCCTAAGGGGTCCTTGCAACGAGAGGGCACGTTAATCCAGGTAGGGATTTTATTGGATACTTTCTTTCATTGAATTTTCCTTCACGATTTCTTTCATTTAGTGGATTAGATCTTTCCCCAAGTACCAACCCTACACACAACCAAGGCCATGTGGCAGTTAAAGAACACCCCCCACCTCCCGCCACCGGTATTGAGCGTCACCTGTATTATCGTCGTTTGAGAAATCAAATCGAAAAGTGTTAATTTAAATTGGCCAAGAAAAGTTAGAATTCATGATTGATTAGGAGATGAGTGCGTTCAGGGTGGAATGAGTTGTGTACGGTAGAAGAGTCGGGAACGCCCCTGGGACGATCCAGCAAGAGAGGGACGTTATTACCAGGGAGATTTGATTGGGGAAAATTTTTTTTCAGAATTTTTTCCCTTTTCCGGGCGCAGTCTGGTTCGGTGGAGGAGTATTTTAATTCGAGTAAGTTGTCGAACCTCTGCTCAAAACCCTTTCAGCAACCCAGCGCGGGGTAGCGGGCCTTCAGGATTTGATGGGCTTCGTCAGTTCCTGGGTTAACCAGGAAACACAAAATAGAATGAATTGGGGGCGAATGTAAAATCCAACTTGCAACATAACTTTTTCCAGGGTGAAAAAAAACTAGGGTCAAAAATGGTCTTAAAATTTTCCAGGTAGGAAAGGGTTTATTTGGGGTACCAGTCTTTTATTTTGGGTTTTTTAAAAGATCAGTTGGTTCGCTGAGAGTTTTTAAGGTATTTTAATTCAAATTACAGTCAAAACCCCACTTTCGGAGAATTTATGTGATGATTAAGCGAAAATGTTTAAAAGTAGATTACTGAGCAAGGAATTTAGGTGTTCGGGGTAGCTGAAACAATTTGGGGCTAGGGGGATTTCATTTCTAAATTTGGGGGTATCTACTCTCACGGGGGCAGCCCGGTTCGGGGAGGGAGTATTTTTAAATTCGGATAGTGTAAGCTACCAATACAGTCAGCCACTTGAGGTTGGGGAAATTTTGGACTTGTCAGGCTCTGTTATCTAACCCTGAGGGTAGCCCCGGTGTGCGCCCCCGGGACATTCCTAGCAAAGAGAATTTTTTATTTAGTCAGGTTTGACGACCACGTTACTGGCCCCGGGTTTGGGGGTTTATTGGGAACTTTCCCCCTCATTTAATTCGTTAAAACTAAAAAAAAATTCAGATACCCTCAAAGAATGGTAGGATCTCCAAAATTAACCATAAATTGTCCCCTTTACACACACCTCTTGACACAGATTTGAAAGGAAAAGGGGTCAATAAGTAGCAATTATATTGAAGAATTAATTCTCCCGGAGAATGACTGTGTAATGCCCGGAAAATTTGGGGGAAGGATGGAAATCCCCTCATACGACCCGGGTTATGTATCTGTAAGAAGGAAAAAATTTCAATAACCATATGTTTTTTCTGGGGCAAGTTGTCGCCTAGGGCCAGTATATGGGGGGGGAAAGGTTTTCATTAACTAAGGCCCCAAACAACTTTTTTTGTTTTTCGTAAATTTACTTCTTTCTTTTAAACCTCTTTTCTTTTTTCTCCCACTTCTACCCCCCCCCCCCACTCCCCCCCCATACCTCAGAAAAACGAGTCCAAATGCGTGGGGATTATTTTTGCGACCCTCAATAATGGTAGAGTCAAAAAATTTTCATCCCCCTCACCCTCCCCCACAGATCGAAGAACACTCTTAGTTCTTAATTTCCTTAAAACAGACACAAAGGGATAGATTACGTTTTTAAATGGGTGGGTAGTCGAGTTTTTTTCGCTAAATTAAAAGTCGCCAAAATTTACCCGACTCCTCTTTCCCCGTCACTCTATAAAACGCGTTCGGGGCTTTACCAAAAAAGGGAGAACACCCCCTTCCCCGGATATTAGAAAAAAGGTATTAAATTCTTTTATATCAAATTAAAGAACTGCAATTTTGCAGGCCCTTTCATAGTATACCGCTTCGTAGTAATTAGAGTCATTTGAAGCTTAATCCCCTTCAAGGGGAAATTCCCTAAAAATCCCAACTTTTTTTTTTTTCCCCTTTTTCATCCCACCCGCCTTGGTATACCACGGGAGGTCAGTCGTCTTCCCCCTCCTCCAAAATATGCGGGAACTCGCCCCCCATTTCCCTCCCCTTTTTGTTATAAAATCTACTATTATTAAAATATAGGTACAGTTGTTTGGTTTTATTTAAAGCAAAGGGAGTTGGGCCCGTCCTTTTAAAATGTTATTAAAGGTCGTCTCTCCACTCCTTTTAAGATGGCGAATGTTTTTGCCGGGAAAGAAACCAGGCCCCCATGGTACAGTGAATCACAAACCAATCCATTACTTCCATTTCTTCCCATATATATATTCCATGATACTTACAGTGCTCGTTGAACGGACATAGATGGTAGTTTTAAAAAATATAATTCAGGGGGTAGGTTTGCTCTTAAGCTTTCCTGCGTCAAAATTGGTTATAATGTACCTAAGTTCCAAAAAAGAGAAATAACTTTCTGGTGAAAAAGGGTGATGTTTTAAAAATGTTTTTGTGTTTATTTCAAAAAACCCAGGGGATTATTCCCCTTTTTGGAAATACTTCCCCCGTTCAAAAAAGTTTCAGCTTTTCGGGGTAATAATAAAAACCACCCCGACTACCCAAAAATTTCATATAGTAAATCGTGTTCAGGGAGTAAACCCTAGAAAATACTCCCTGGAATGGTGGCAGCATTTCCCCCCACTAAACCCCAAGTTCATCCCAATTTAGTTGTGACGAGGAGATTTTTTAGTCAATGGAGAATATCTCAAATTTAAAATTTTTCTAAACAAAAGATGTCAGGGAAATAAAAAACCCGGCTCCCAAAGGATGACAGAAACCTACATGGAGACTGGGGGGAAAATGAATTTGAACAAACTAGTAAAAACAAGTACATAGGGATGTGCAGAGTTCCAATGGATTGGAAAAGCAAAGGGTGAAAAGTCACCAGGGCCCAAACAGGGGTTGGTCGATTGGGAGTGTGGCAAAGGGTGAGGGAAAAAAGTATGATGTGTTGAGGGGGAAATGGGAAAAATGGGCGTCCCAGCATTTTGTATGGGATGGAGGTGATTGCATGGAATGAAGTGAAATAGAGATATTTAAAATGGGACAAAAAAAAGTAGCAAGAATGGCACTGAATGCACCCAGGTATGCAGTGACTGAAGGTTTAAGAGGTGACATGGGATGGAGTACATTTAGGGAGAGACATTCGAAAGCAACACTCAGGTATAAGATCAGACTGGAACGAATGGAGGACACAAGATTGGCACGAAAAGTTTATTTGTGGAGTGAATGTAGTATAACCCAGCAAACACAAAGACGGAGGGCCTCCTGAGGCCCTCCGTATGTCTTACCGGCGGCCCGACGGAAGTGTACGATGTAGGGCCGCTGGGAATTTGCTCAGAGGCTCACCGGCGGGCCGCTCCCAGCGGCCCGCCGTAGGGCATATGACCATTTGCCGCTGTTATTTTACTGATTGAGGAATATTTACGGTTACACTTTCTAAGCATATTGCAGATACAGTAATGTTTTTAGAGGTGTTGCACAGACCATTAGCCGCTAAATACTGATGGCCCGTACCGAGAGTCATGCTGAAGGGCGAGCGACAACCTTCGTTGACTGAAGGAGGGTACCATAAAAGGGATATTTTTCGGAACGAAGAGCAGCGACGACGGTCGTCAAGACACGAAGGTGACCGTGTCTTTGTGCCGACCTACGCCCACTGCTCTTCGTTCCGAAAAATATCTCTTTATGGTACCCTTCCTGTCAACGAAGGTCGTCGCTCAACCTTCATCATGACTCTCGATACGGGCCATGGACTGTTCAACACCCATAAAAACATTACTAAATATGCAAAATGCTCTAAGTACAAGCCAAAATATTTTTGTCATTATCCAGTAATATGATGAAGAGAACCACAAATCACTTTGGACTTCGTTTATTTTTTATTAACACAAATAAATTCCGCATTGGATTTACATGGTGGAACAGCCATGAAGAACGAGATGAATGAAGATTGAATATTTGTAATCGAGATCCATTTTTAACATTTTAAAACATTTGCAGGCCATACAAAACATACAAAATTATGAACTATAAAATCAACCAGATATTTTTGGTCAACCTTTTCAAACACTCGAATTAGCAGGATTTCCTTCCTGTACCTATCCATCTACCTTCATATACCACTCTGCTGTCATACCATCCTGTCTCTATAATATCATACGCCTTTCCTTTTAACATAAGGGAAGATGCGCTAGGGTCGACTCCACTGTAAATAAATAAATAAATATATATATATATAGTCACTGCAAAAAATATTAGGACAAGAACGTCTTCAGATTTTTTGCCCTTCTCAGTGATGTGTTATAATTTCTCGGGTTTGTCGTATATCTGACATCTCACTGGGCTGGAGGTTAGTCCTCACAGTGCTCCACATCGCTCAGGCTGCACTAAGATATGTATGAAGGGGAGAGGGTTGCCATCTTTGCTCCTTATGCCTAAATTTCCCCATCACCCCACCTTCCTCTACCCCCTCCCCCAGGTCTACAGATGCATTTTGCCTGACAAATCAATCCATTGTTTCAAGAAGGAAGGAAGGAATCCTCTTCCTTCCTCCTCCAGGGTACCAGGAAAGACCAGGGTACGAATTTTCCTTCCCAAACGGCATTAAAAAATTGACCTCTCTCGCAGCTTTCGGCTTGACCTGAGATTGACTTTCGCTCCGACCCGACCTAAACTTGCTATGGAGTTCCGGAGTGGATATGGAATGGTGTTTGTGTAGTTTAGAGGTGGATGGGGTGGTGGGGGAAGTGTCGGATGGGGGAGGGTGGAGGGGAGAGGAAGGGGGCAGTAGTGGTGGTGGTGGTAAGGTTGGGGTTGGGTCAGTTTGGTGGATTTTCAGCCTGGGTAGGGGTATTTTTTTTGGTTGCCTCTCTGGTTGAAGCTGAAATATAAAGGGATATATGATAGTAGTAGTAGTGGTAGTAGCAGTGGTGGTGGTATAGTTGTCTTAGAATTTAGGTAGTAGTAGGGGTTTTTAGTAGTATTTTGTCTCAGAAGTAGTAGTAGTAATAGCTTTAGAAAAAATAGTAGTAGGGGTTTTTTAGTAGTATGGTAGTAGTAGTAGTAGTTTTAGAAATTTTAAATACATGGGAAGAAGGAGGAGGAATACATAGAAATACATAGGAAGGAGGAGTACATAGAAATACATAGGAAAGAGGAGGAATACTAAAAATACATAGGAAAGAAGGAGGAGGAGGAATACATAAAAATACATAGGAAGGAGGAGGAGGAATACATAAAAATACATAGGAAGAAGGAGAGGAGGAATACATAGAAATACATAGGAAAAGGAGGAGGAGGGGGAAATACATAGAAATACTAGGAAGGAGGAGAGCCCCTTACCCTGAGGCTGAGTGGGAGGTCTTGAGTCTGTGGGTGCGGCTGACCCTTGAAGTGCTGCGGGAGAACCTGCTGCTGAAAAAGGGGTACAAAAGGTGAAGGAAAACCACCACCCACCCCAACCCTAAAAAAATAATAATAATAATAGTAATACAGCAAAAAATACATTAATAGCTTTTTAGCTTTATTATGTTTAGCTTTATTTTTAATTAAACTAAATCTAACTGGCCCTAAGAAAATTATAATCTAACTATGATACAATAAACTAAAATCTAA
Source organism: Chionoecetes opilio (assembly GCA_016584305.1). NCBI lineage: Eukaryota > Metazoa > Arthropoda > Malacostraca > Decapoda > Majidae > Chionoecetes > Chionoecetes opilio. The sequence goes on from JACEEZ010014898.1 coordinate 475,337, forward strand.
AATAATAGAACTATAATATAAATCTAACTATAAACTAATATAACAAACTATAATCTAAATCTAACAAGTATAATCTAATAAAACTATAATCTAAATTAATAAAACTATAATCTAAATCTAACTATAATCTAATAAAACTATAATCTAAATCAAACTATAATCTAATAAAATTATAATATAAATCTAATTAAAATCTAATAAAACTATAATCTAAATCTAACTATAATCTAATAAAATATAATCTAATCTAACTATAACCAAATAAAACTATAATCTAAATCTAACTATAAAACTAAATATAAAAACTATAATCTAAATCTAACTAAAAACACAAAATATAACAAACTATAATCTAAATCTAACTATAAAACTAAATATAACAAACTATAATCTAAATCTAACTATAAAACTAAATATAACAAACTATAATCTAAATCTAACTAGGTATAATCTAAAATAATAAAACTATAATCTATATCTACTATAATCTAAAATAAAAAACATAATCAAAATTTCAAACTCTAATCTAAAATAATAAAACTATAATCTAAATCTAACTATAATCTAAAATAATAAAACTATAATCTAAATCTAACTATATTCCAATAAAACCATAATCTAAATCTAACTAAAATCTAATAAAACTATAATCTAAATCTAACTATATTCCAATAAAACTATAATCTAAATCTAACAAAAATCTAATAAAACTATAATCTAAATCTAGCTATATTCCAATAAAACTATAATCTAAAATAATAAAACTATAATTTAAATCTAACTATAAAACTAAATCTAACCCGCCCTACAAACCTTGGCCAGCGGTCTAGACTGTGCTGAGGGCGAAGGCGGAGTAGCAACTTATTTATTCTTATTAGATAATTTTTGTCAGTGATTTTGACCCAAGTAATAGCTTTCCAAGAGGTTTGAAGGTTAGTAGAAGACGTGTGTGACAAATGTTTAGTCCTTCATAAGGTAGGAAGCGAGATAAGGGAGGGGCGATAAAACGGGGTGCAGTCAGTTTGCCCAAAGTTGCTTCGTACACCAGTAGATTCGTACACCAAAAAGTGGTTTCGTAGTCTATATGAAACCATAGTCGTTTCGTACACTCAGCTCAGAGTTTTAACTTGACTACTAAAGTTACGAAAAGACACCAGGTATGTAAAAAAAAACTCAAATCAGTGTACAAACAACTAACAAAACCTGGGTACGAAAAAACTTGTGTACGAAACTCCCTGTAACCGATAAAACAAATCTTTACCCTTACCCTGTACCCGCCTGAGTTGATGACAGACTGCAACGCATCATCCATTGTTGGGTTGAATCCTGCTCCTCCATAGTAGCGAGTGGTGGGAGTGGGGGTGGTGATGGTGGGGACAGGTAGTTATGGTGATAGGTAGTGGTGCTGAAAAAATTGGAAAAATATATAAATCAACTGTAATTCTGAAAAGGGGCACAGTCAGTTCGTACACAAGTTGTTGTGTACATCAAAAAGTTGTTTCATTGTCTATATGAAACCATAGTCGTTTCGTACCTCCCGCTCAGAGTTGACTTGATTACTAGAGATACGGAACGACGTAAAGTACGAAAAAACTCAAAATTATGTATGAAAAAACTAACAAAACCTGGCTACGAAAACACTTGTTACGAAATCCCTGTAACCTTCTGAAATGAGCATACTCGCTAATTATAACTAAAATAACTAAACTAAAACACCACCACATCAGGTCTTTAGACATTTACAAGCAGAATACAGCCCCCGTGCCTTTACCCGCGGACTCGGGGTTACCGAGCCGTATCTTTAGCTGTGGTATGACGTGTATGCCAGCTTGTTCATGGATAATAAGGTACCCAAGCAACATCATATCCCGGTTATCCCGTATTCCATCTTTCCCTTACCCCGCCAGCCCAAACCCTATAACTATCACCTCTCCCGCCTCTCACCCCAAACCCCCCCACCTCCACAACCTCACCACAAAACCACCCCCATCAAACCTCCATACTCCACCCTATGCCTAAAAAAACCACAAAAACTTATAATAAGAGGCGTATTACCTCAAAACGTAGCGTGGGCGGCCTGGCCTGGGCAGACATTCAGAGAGAGTTAAAGGCGCGGTGTTTAGCTTAACTACTTCCTCTATTTTTTACAACCCGGGAAATCGCGGGGGTTCCAGTACGAGATATGGGAGTTTTCGCTAACGGTGTCACTATGGGCTTGGATAGCTGATTGGCTGAGCGAGTACAATTACGTCACAGCCTCGCCGCGAATCACATAGTATTTCTCAAAAAGTTTCAGCCAATCACAAGGCTTCCCCCGCTCTCAGCTGTGTTTATAACAAATTTATCATCCACACCAAAATGCTCCACCCTTTTTTCCCCCCTCCTCCTCTACCTCCTAGCTTCTCCTTCTTCTCCTCCTCCTCTTCCTCCTCCTAACCTTTTTTTTATAGCAGTTGGTAGTATTTTTAGTAGGGGCTACTATAATAGCTCCTTTACAGGAGCTACCACCGTGTAGGCCTCGCGGCCTCTTGTAGCTTCCTTATTTTCTTATGTTCTTATGTAGCAGCAGTAATAAGCCGTGTTTTTATCGTCCCACACCGTCTTGGATTACGAAGACCACTCCAATAAACTTGCTGAAATGTGTGTTTATACTGCTTTGTGATATTGTTTTGCAATGTTTTAGACTGTTATTATTTCGGCCCCTACCAAGCTTGTTGGTTGTTGGGCGCAGAGACCAATCCGTTTTCAATTGCGAGAAAAAAAGGTCATCGTACCAAGACGATGCTTGGACGACAAAAGCACGGCTATAGTAATTTGTAGCAGCAGTAATAGTAGTGTGGTAGTGGTTTTTGGTAGTGTAGTAGTAGTAGTAGTAGTAGTAGTAGTAGTGGTGATGAAGGAGGAGGAATTAGTAGAGGAAGAAGGGAAGAATAAAGGGTAAGAGAAAGAAGGATGAGGAGGAAATACCTTGTCTGTCGCAGAGCCGTGTGGGGGAGTCATGGTCAGATGCCATCGTTCGCCACTCGGCTCATCACCCCCATAACAAACTCATCACGAGCGGATGGCATTGTAATATGGCCTAATTTTCATTTGTATACTTGTCCCTGTTCAGTTCCTTGAGGTCAGCAAACTCATATATTACTCAATTTATTGAGTATTGTTTATTTATATGTGGCGTGGCCGCTACAACTGCCTAAGGCAGTTGCTGATTTTGCGACAGCTCAACGTCCTGTTAAATAATACGAGTCATCTACTGTGCCTGCAGACTCCCAAAATTGCCCGAACAGCTGTTGGCAGTCGCTAGTCCGTGCAGTCCCGAAGTAAGCCTCTCTGAATGACCCTGGAGCTTCGCGGACATCAAAGGTTTTGTTTGTTGTTGGAGTTTGAAGGGCCGGGGGGGGGTAGGCTGGGGCCACAGCCTCTAGTGCCCCGACAGTGCAGCATGCAAAATGAACTCTCAGGTTTAATCCTGTGCAGTTGGCCAGGAACTTCTGTAGGAAGGGTCCTTGTGTGTCTTGATGGATTTTTGACAGGCCAATCCAGGTCTGGAGAGACACCAGAGAGGCTTCGGGTCTAGAGTTGCGGTCTGCGGAGGAGGAGTGATATAGTGATTGGAGGAGTGCCGTGGCGTGGGAGGGGTGGCGAGGACATTGCAGGAGAGAGGGTGTTCAGGTGTTGTCCAGGTATGTGGGGCACCAGGTGCAGTGGTGGTCATCAGTCATGCCCATTTTGTGTAGTTGTTATCAGTTGAGCGGGTTGTGGCCAATCCGGATCCTGGTGTATCTGCGTGCTCCCCAGGGCACGGACTGGGGTGCGTGGAATCCACAGTGTGTCGTTGTGTCTGTCGTAATTCGCGTTCCAGTGAATTGTACTGTACAGGCGTCAGTCAGCTCTTTCCCAGTGTCGGTGCATGTAGTCTGAAGGTTATCAGTGATATCAGTCCAGGCGTCTGTGGTCATGTCTATAGAAATGGGAGGGAGTGTTTGGCGCCTCTGCTGCCGTGTGCCCTGTCGGCCACAGTGTTGCCCTGACACCACATCTGTGGGAGGGCACCCACTGAAGGTTGAATTGAGAGCCGGAGATAAGTTGAAGCAAGAGGTGGTGGTGTGAAAGCAAAGGCATGTGTAGTTGGGGTGAGGCGGTTACGACGCAGACGTTTGAGATGCTTGTGAGTGGGAGTCGTGAAGCTGGTTTCAGCACAGGAGGGGGCACGGTGGTGGGCATACTTGATGCCCTCCCCTATATGGCTAAAGAGTTCTGCGTGCTAGGTATGCGCAGTGTGGTGGCAACCTCCAGGCGGTGGGCAAGTGACCTGGCCGTCTTGAACATGGCTCCGCACCGCGATGGTGCAGGGGCCTGGCAACGGGAACCGTCGTGTAATGATGGAGGGAGTTATTGTAGCGGTGTTGTAGGAGGGAGTACAAAATGGTTATCCTGCCCTGCACCGGACAGGCCGCCTTGGCCAGGTTGTTAGGTGTGTTTAAGGGACAGAGAATTAGAGAAGTAGAAGACGGAAACCAAGTGCACCAGGGGAGAGTCTTCTCCGAGTGCGAAAGGAGGGGGACTCACACGGATAGACGCAGAGGAGAGGGCTCGCTCTACGAAAGGTTGGTGTGGGCTTGATACGGTAGGGGAGCCATGATAGGTTTTCCCTACCGTGTTCGGGGAGGAGGGAGTGAGGTCATGGCAGCTAGGGGACAGGAGGTCAAGCTTTGGTGTAGGTGGTGCGGACAAGGAGGTGTCAGGCGGTCGGCGTGACAGGGAGGGGAACCGGGAGGATTCTGCCTGAGGGCTGTGACTAGGGAGGACCCGAAAGGCCCATAAGCTATACCAATGCATTATTCTGGACTTACATCTATCCTTGTCTGGAGGAGGGAAGGTCTGAGGCGCACATAACCTCAACCCCGGTTAGTTCCTGTAGTAGCGTCTTAACGATGTACGTCTAGCTATACAGAAATGAAGGAGGGTATTCCTTTCCGCACGGCCCACCTGACGCCCTGCAAGGCCATTCTCTTTAAGTTTGACAGCCTCTTCGAATGCACTGAGGTCACCAGGTACTGTATGCGGCGGCCCCAGGTTAGGTCGGCGGGGGCCCCATTCCAACAGTAAACCAAGGTTTTTGTGCTGGGTTTTGAAGGAACATTGGGTGACCCATTATGGTGACCATTGGGATCGTTGGGAATACGCCTTCTCGGGTGAAGCACAGAAGGCTAGACTTCTGGCACTCACCGTCAGGCCCCAACAGGGAATGTTCCTGATGGACGGCGTCATTCATAGCCCCACGTGAAGATGGATCTTGATGCCTCACTGGATAGTGTGAGCAGTAGCAAATGAGAGATGATTGTCTCAGCATAGATGATGGCTGTGTGCATGGAGAGCAGGGAAATCTGAAAGCATGATGTTGAACGAGGACGGACTGCAAGGGAGAACCCTGTGGGTACGCCTCTGGTTGACCGGGTAAGACCTGGATAATGGTGTCCATCACCAAGGAGTAGGCCTGGAAGACAGAAGTGATTTTAACCCATTGAGAGTGACTGGTACACCATGCAATCCCATGCCGGGCAAGTTTTTCAATGATTGGCATTAGTGTGGAGGAGGCTGTCAAAGCTGCTTGGAGGTCAATAAAGGCTCTTTAGTTTGAATTGCTTGTGGGTAATCCTTCCTGATATGTGGTTCTCCAGCCTGAGCAGGGCATCCAGTGGTGCCTCGTGAGGACGAAACCCGTGACATATTTGATGGAGACGTGTGTTTGTGTCCAACCACCATGTCCAACCTACACCGTCCTACTTTGCCTACTACTTTACACTAAGACTTAGAGAAAGGCTAATGGGCCTATAGGCAGGAAGCCTCAACGGATCCTTGCAGGCTTAAGAATAGAAAATTGGATGGCTGACGCCACACAGAAGGGACCGTCCCCGACAGCCAGCTGGCGGGCTGAGACGTCCAGAGGAGGCGCCGGGCCAGAGCATCTGGGAGGCGGCGAAGAAACTCTTCGGATGTTGTTCCAGAACCCCCGCCTCCCACGGACACAGTATGCGTGGTATCCCTCAGAGGAAAGTTCCTGGGGGGTCTATCGCGGTGGCTACCATTGTAATGGCGGTGTGTGAAGGGGCTTACACAGGTGGGTACGGGGTCTGGAGAGCCGAGTGTAGTGTGAATGTGGGAGGCAAGGCACTCGCCTTTGTCGCATCAGTGATGAGGAGGGCACCGTTACTACTAGGTTACGGGAAAGTGAAGGGGGGCTTGAGGGTGGACAAATCTTCCTGAAAAAGGACCAATGCCCGGAGACTGAGGTAGAAAGGGAAAGTGAGCACAAAAATGGATGGCCCTGCAGAAAGTTTCTCATCCAGACATAACATGTTGCAGTCTGGGTCCTCCCATAACGGAAGCGACTACGGAGCAGGGAATGGGTTCTTAACGCCACGCAGTAAAAGGCCGTGGCGTTTGGCCTGAAGGGCTGCGCTCACTTCCGGACACCAGGGGACCCGAGAACTAGCGGGAGTGGCGTTGGTGAAGTGATTAGATGGACATGGTGTGGACCCCCACGTCCCTCCACCATTGGTGATCCGATTACTGTATTGAATTTATCCGATGAAGGGTGGTGTAAATAGGGAGGGTAAGGTTGTGAATTTAGTTCTGATTGAAAAGATGCCCCAGTTCGCCTTTGGTGAAGGACCAACGACGGTCTGCCGTGTAAGGGGAGGGGTCGTACGGTACTGGGCCAAGGGACGGAAATTACGAACAGTAAGCATTGCGCGTCGCGTCTGCCCATGTAATGGCAATTGTGACAGTGGTGAGGAGGACGGTGGCCATTACCCAGGCAGAGGTCAAGTGGAAAGGTGTTCCCTGAAGCTTGGAAATCAGTCCTGTATATGGAGGCCAAGGCTGGTGAGTGAATGAGAGATAAAGAAACACTGTCCCCGCCAGAAAGCTCGAGAGGGACCTGCCCGACGGTTTTCTCGGCTCCTGGGAGGCCGTTACCAAGGTCATGATGGGCTTACAAATCACCCATTATTAAAGCTGGGAAGGAAAGCCTGAGAGAACACAGTGCTGGAATTCCTGAAGGGTTTATAATCTAAACATGGATTGTAATCAAAAGAGTCTGAAGGGCCCTGAATCACAAAGGTAACAGTCACCCCAGGTCTCCAGGCCTACCTCATGGAACGGAAGTGATAGTGAAGGGCTAAAGAGATGGATCGTGGACCAGCAGAAGCAGGCTCGCCTCCTGCCCCCGCCGGTCCCCCTGTCCACATCCTGTAGGAAGCATAGTTGGGAAGGAGGGGGAGAATGCTTCTGTGAGCCACGTCTCCAGACGCCAACACCTAGAAGGGTGTATGATTATAGCGGGTTTTAAAGACTGGAAGTTTTCCGGACAGAGCCCGGGGCGTTCTCCAAGAAGATGAATTGGGGAGGGGTAGTAAAGGACTCACGGCTTGGCAGTGACCTAAGAAGGTAAGGAGGCCTGGCAGGCTCGATGAGGCAGTCTCTCAGGCAGGAACCTGAAAAGAAGGAGATTAAAAGATTCCAGTTCTATGGGTGCAATTCCCTTAATGAAGGCTGGCCAGAGCAAAGCCCCGAAGCATAGCTGGGTCTTGAAAGGAGGAGGCGGCCGCAAGGCTAGCACTACCCCCGTGAGGGCCAGGGGCTGCTGGCTGCTGGTGGCTGTGCATGGGGCCTGAGCTGTGGAGGCAGGGAAGAAACATGGCGGAGTGGGGGACCAGGTAATAAGGGGTAGGAGGAGGAAAAACACCCTCCCAGCCTCCCTTAAGTGGACTCCTCCGGCAGGAAGGGGCGGCGGTCTGTGCCCTTGTTTAAGGGCGCGTTATGGTAGGTGCCCGGGGGACGGTCGGTGTCTTTGGGTTTTGGGGAAGGGAGTCCACTGGCATTGGGTGGGGCGGTTGTGGGTGAACGCAACCATCTAGCCCAATCTGTAACAGTTGACATGTGGGGCTCAAGGCTTGAGGCAGGACAGCCTGACTGTGCAGGGGCATGCCCTGAGCAGGCAGGCAGGGAAGGTGCCGAGAGGGGTAGGGCAGCTCTTGTGCTGGGGGCCCCCTGGGACACGGCAGGTCCCAGGGAGGATGCCTCGCTGCCGCTTCACAGTCCCTGACATGGAGGTAGGTAGTCTCTGCTGGAGCTGTTTTGCACTGGTGCTGCTCCGCCTGGGAGTGTAGCCATGCACTTCTTATAGGTGGGGCGGTGGTCCCCACCACAAAAAAGGAAGGACCCCGCCGGGCACACTTCTCTGCACATTAAACACACCGCTGCAATTAACTGCAGCGACCTCATGCTGCAGTGGTCATTACCTTGGGCCACCAACATACAAGGTAAGCACGGTGTCACCGGAGTACAGGGAATTGGTGTGAGGGCCGGACACCTGTTGAACAGCATGTTGACAAGGGAGAACCCGATTTCGCGGGAAGGGGCTCGAACTGATACCTCTGCCCCCACCGGTGATGGTTAGACAGCTGCTAGCCTACGAATTTCTTTGAAAAATGGAGTAAAACTGTGCCTGGACCCTTCCCAGGTTAATGAACGGACCGTAGCTCCTCAGCTGCAACCTGATCATGATGAGGGCGTGGAGGCCTGAGTAGAAGGGCATGGCGGAAGTCAGTGAGTCAGAAGCAGTGGGTGTAGCAACGCGGGGAGGAATGTTGAGGCAGTGATTGCGGCGAAGGAGCGTGTGGTTTTGCATGACTTTTCAGTCTGTAGGGTCTCACCAGATGAAGGGGAAGGCGAGCGGGACCTCTTGGGGCCAGCTGAGATGGTGTCCATGTGGACGTCCTCGTCAAGCGGCATTGATCACGGGAGCAGGGAGTCTAGGGCACAGGCAAGCACAGCAGAAACCAGGCACACAATACCACGTAGTGTAGTGTCGTGGCCAGCGAAAGCAGTATGGTAGGATTGCGTTGGAGGAGCCGAAGCACATACGTCTTGTCACCACCAAGGCAGCTCAAAGAGTCGGCAGGGTAGTTGATATTTTATCAGGGAGCCGCGGCGCTATTCAAACAAAACTTGTTTACGAACAACTGACAACTATGATGCGCAATACTCTGTCCTCTACACACTTTTCTATATTTGGCACTCTTCCTTAAACTATACTTACTTATTATGAATCAATTAAGAGAGGAAAAATTATTACTCACCGTATAATCCGATATCTTGCTCTGCACACTGCACGGCATATGATAATGATGATGGATATTGATATACTCTTCTCAGTATATCTTCTCTGTAGTATGTCTAACCGAACCAAATCACATTTGCGCCAAATATTTATTATATCTTTATCAGTTTTCAACTCATTACCTTTGAGCTGAAAGTTATTAGCCGTACGTAATACCAAGTAAATGTGGTACTTGGTAAAATGTCGGAAGAAAAATGCCAAGCGTCGCAATATGAATAAATGCTTTCAAAAGAACCGTCATTTTAAGACTTATAATATATTATCATGATCATTAGTGTATTGGTACATAATCAGTGTTGTATTCCAAATATTTCATAAAGAGTAAATCTTTCATAAACAGAAGTAAGGATAGTCCGTATATAAGATACAGTGAGTAACACATTTGTCAGTCTTTTTGACGAAGGCTTTGACTAACTTACGTTTTGTGTGAATGTTTACACATAAAAGGAATACATTTTTCAAATTCTGTACATTGATTTACAGATAATAAATTTTCCTCTCTGAAAATACACCAGCGGCACTACGGAGGGCCTCGGGAGGCAAAGTTGCCGCTGGTGGCCGCCGTTCGCCGCTCTAATGCCTACGTAGGCCCGCCGGTGGTGGTTAGCTGGGGGTGAGCTACGAGCCCACCGCCGGGATCAATTGACTGCTTATGTTTGTACAATTTATTGCATGATTTATTTCCCCTTTATTATGCTAACTATTGTACTTGTCTGCCTGACGCCTGTAGGCGTAATAAATTAATTCAACAACAACAAAATCCTCTTCTCTCTCTCATCTCATTCTCCCTCTCTCCTCCACTCTCTCCTCTCTCTCTCTCTCTCTCTCTCTCTCTCTCTCGCTCTCTCTCTCTCTCTCTCATAGATACTTCGAAACAAACGAAGCATAGTTAATTACTCAAGAGTTTTTGATCTTAATTCTTTCAACAATCAAGCTATACATATATCTGGCACGTTTCCCAGTCATCAAAAAAACGGTAAAAGCTCACTATAGACACCAGTTAAGCAAGTCACAGTACAAGAATAAAGGAGAAATACGTAAAATGAAACTATAGAGTCGAGGCTTTGCGAGTGTTTGGTACTGCGTCTGTGAAGTTGAGGCTAGCGGCAGCGGTTGCCGGTGGCGGCGTCGGTGTTCACTGTTCAGGACTAGTTGTCTGCCACTATCCTCTATTTCCTTGTCTGTAACGCAAGTAGAGGGTTCGTGTATCCAATATAGTGTTACCGTTTGTATTGTGGGTGTCGAGATACCCTGGGTGCCTGCAAGCTTCGGGCAGGCCGGGTGAAGGCAGGAAACAGGCCGGATGTGAGGTGCACGAGGCCCACTGAGCTTCTTCTGAGCTGCGCGGAAAACCCTGAGTAAATCAGCCATCTTGTCATGTTTTCCCTAGTGATATTTTACTCACTCGTCGTGTTTGAATGACTGAGTGAGATTTTTTATATGTTTATTCATGGTGTATTGTACAGATATGGAGGACCTCGATATGATGAGGGAATGTTATGAGGTTACTGAGAGAGTGAGTTTCTTTATGTCATAACCCCCCCAATCCTCCCCCTCCCCCTCCCCGTTCCTTGAGGCTTAACCCCCCCAATCCTCCCCCTCCTTCCCCCCTCGATGTCGGCGTCCCTTACTTTCCAATTGAGATATTTAGGCGCTATAAAAACAACCCACCTATGATAGTCACTTTGTTAATAGTAAGATAATAAGATATGAAATGGACCTATCACACAAAAAAAATAGTTACGGTTTAAGATGTGGTGTATAAAAAAATACTACCACCAAACATTCGCGTTAGTGACAAGTATCCTGAAAGCCCCGACTAGCATTTATTATTCCTAGTATAAATACCACATTACGAGCTTGAATTAATCCTGTGAAAGTATACTGATAGGGAAATAGGCAGTGTTGGGCGCCGTTAATCAAAAAGTTAACTTCGTTAACCGTTAATCTGTTAACCAAAAAATTTACTTCGATAACCGTAATCAGTTAATGCTTTAAAAAAGTAACGGAAGTTATCGATAAACCGTTAACGTTAATTTTTATTCTAGGAAAAAAGCAAAAAATCAGTTTTTGCTCTAAAACCACTAAAAAAACCTTTGAAAAGTGCCAAAACTATAAAATCAGCCTTTCTGGGTTTTTTAAGGGCTTTAGAACCCAAAAAACTATAGTTTATTTTTGCTGTAGAGTTAAAAAAAAAGGCAGATTTTATAGTTTTAACTTTTAAAAAAACCTAAAAAGGCTGGGTTTCATAGTTTTGGCCCTGTTTAGGTTTTTAAAAGCTTTTAGAGCCAGAAAAGGTGGAAAAAAAACTAATAAGTGGCGTTATAACGGGGTTGAAAGAATGTCGCGTACAATATTAAATATGCTTAGACTACATCTGTAATGAAAATCTGAAAATAATAGAAACTTTTAAACGTTTACCGGTTTTTATGAAATTTTTGGGTAGCGGACTTGAGTTAACGTTAGTTAAATGTAACGGAAGCTAATTAGTCCGATAATGATTTCAAAGTTAACTTAAAAGTTAAATCGTTAACGAAAATAATAACTTCGTTAATTAACGATTAACGGATTAACGGTTTGGTGCCCACCTTTGCAAATAAGTACCACCTGTCACCCGTCACCACCTTTTCACTCTATCAGGAGGTGGAGGGGAGGCAGCGAGGTAATGAAGAGCAGCCCCCATCTCCTTTCTTGTATCCCTTGAACCCTTCAATACTTCTATCAGATCATCACCTAGACTACGCCTCCCCAGTCACTGTCAATCCATTAGCTTCATAAGAACATAAAAAGATAAGGAAGCTACAAGAGGGCCCCGAGACCTCCACGTGGTAGTTATAAAAAGGAGGCTAGACAGCTTAATGGATGGGATGAAAGGTGGATGTAGGTATGTAACAGGAACTACACGTGTAGGTCTCACGGCTCATGTAGCTTCCTATTTTCTTATGTTCTACCTGATTACTAACCGCACGCATCCTTCCTCCTGCTCACACCTCCCCCTTAAACCGGCCAAAACACACGCAGGCGTGGCCTATCCGGCCGACAATTTTCATAAACAGAAGTAAGGATTCCGTATTGATACAGTGGTAACACATTTGTCCTTTTTGACGAAGGCTTTGACTAACTTACTTTTTGGGTGAATGTTTCCCAAAAAAGGGAAATAATTTTTCAAATTCTGTACATTGATTTCAGAAAATAAATTTTCCTCTCTGAAAAAACCACGGCACTAGGGGGGGGCCCTCGGGGGGAAAATTTGCCGTGGTGGCCGCCGTTCGCCGCTCTAAGCCTACGGGGCCCCGCCGGTGGGGTTAGCTGGGGGGAGCTACGAGCCCCCCCCGGGGATCAATTGACTGCTTATGTTTGTAAAATTCATTGATGATTTTTTTCCATTTATTATGCTAACTATTGTACTTGTCTGCCTGACCCCTTGTGGGCGAAAATAAATTAATTCCCAACAAACCCCCCCCTTTTTCTCTCTCCTTCTCTCTCTCCCCCCTCTCTTCTCTCTCTCCCCCTTTCTCTCCTCCTCTTCTCTCTCTCTCTCTTCTCTCATAGATACTTCGAAAAAATCAAAGCTATTAATTTACTCAAAGTTTTTGATCTTAATTTTTTCAACAATCAAGTTTAAACTTATCGGGCATTTTACAGTCATCAAAACAACGGTAAAGCCACTATAGACACCAGTTAAAGAAAGCCAGTAAAAAAATAAAGGAAAATACGAAAAAAGAAATAAAAGGTCGAGGTTTTTGCGAGTGGTTTGGTACTTGCGTCGTGAAGTTAGGCTAGGGGCAGCGGTGCCGGTGGGGCGTGGGGTGTTCACTTTTCAGGACAGTTGCTCCCACTACCTCTTTTTCCTTGCTCTGAAGAAAGAAAGGGGTTCGTGTCCCCCAATATAGTGTTACCGTTTGTATTGGGGTGTGTCGAGTCCCCTGGCTCCTGCAAGCTTCGGGCGGGCCCGGGTGAAGGAGGAAGCGGGGCCGGATGTGGGGTGCACGAGGCCCACTGAGCTTCTTCTAGCTCGGGGAAACCTGATAGTCAGCCATTTGTCATTTTTTCCCCCTGTGATATTTTACCACTCGTCGTTTTGAATGTGAGTGAGTTTATTTATATGTTTTTTTCAGGGTGTATTGTACAGATAGGGGAGGACCTCGATATGATGAAGGGAATTTTATGAGGTTACGAGAGAGTGAGTTTCTTGATGTAAAAAACCCCCGCAATCCTCCCCCTCCTCCCCCCTGTTCCTTGGGGTTTAAACCCCCCCCAATCCCCCCCTCCTCCCTCCTCGATGTGGCGCCCCTTACTTTCAATTTGAGATTTTGGGGCGCTATAAAAAAACCCCCCACCTTGTTCACTTTTTTTAATAAAGATAAAAAGATATAAAATGGCCCTTCACACAAAAAAATATTTACTTTTAAGAGGGGTGTATACTACTACCCCCAAACTTTTCGCTTTTAGTGACAAGTATCCGACCCCTGACTGCATTTATTTTCCGTAGTATAGTCCACTTACGAGTTTAATTAATCCTGTGAAAGTATACTGATAGGCAAATAGGCGTGTTGGGGGCCTTTTAATAAAAAAGTTAACTTCGTTAACCGTTAACCCGTTAACCCAAAAAAATTTACTTGATAACCGTTATCTTTTTAATGTTTAAAAAAGAAACGGAAGTTATCGAAAACCCCTTTAACGTTAATTTTTATTTAGGAAAAAAAAAAAAAAAATCTGTTTTTGCTCTAAAACCACCTAAAAACACCTTTGAAAAGTCCCAAAACTATAAAATTTCACCTTTCTGGGTTTTTTAAGGGCTTTAAAACCCAAAAAAACTATAGTTTTATTTTTGCTGTAGATTTAAAAAAAAAAAGGCAGATTTATATTTTTTAATTTTTTTAAAAAAAACCTAAAAAGGGGATTCATAGTTTTTTGGCCCTGTTTTAGTTTTTTTAAAGCTTTTAGAGCCAGAAAAAGGGGGGAAAAAAAAATAATAAGTGGCGTTATAAAGGGGTTGAAAGAATGTCGCGTCAATATTAAAAATGCTTAGACTACATCTTAAAGAAAAACTGAAAAATAGAAAATTTTTTAACGTTTAACCGGGTTTTTATAAATTTTTTGGGTTGCGGGCTTGAGTTAAAGAAATTAAATGACGGAAGCTAAATTTGTCCGAAAATTTTTCCAAAGTTAACTTAAAAGTTTAAACGTTAACGAAATAATAACTTCGTTAATTAACGATTTAAAGGTTAAAAGGTTTTTGGGCCCACCTTTGCAAAAAAAGTCCCAAAGTCACCCCGTCACCACCTGTCACTTATCAGGAGGTGGGGGGAGGCAGCGAGGGAATGAGAGCGCCCCCATCTCCTTTCTTGTTCCCCTTTAACCCCTTCAAAACTTCTATCAATCATCACCTAGACTACCCTCCCCCTCCTGTCAATCCCTTCTTTTTAAGAAAATAAAAAGATAAAGGGAAACTACAGAGGCCGGAGACCTCCCCCGTGGTATTTTAAAAAGGAGGGTAGACACTTAATGGATGGGGATGAAAGGGGGTGTAGGAGTGTAAAAAGGAACACCCCGGGGAGGTCCACGGCCTCATTACTTCCTTATTTTCTTATTTCTACCCTGTACTAACCGCCCTCCTTCCTCCTGCCTCACACCTCCCCCCCTTAAACCGGCCACAACACGCAGGCGTGCCTATCCGGCCGACAAAAAGGGGCGTGGGTAGAGGCGGCCGGTTTGTGGTGGCTCTCGTCCGGCGAACAATGCCCCGCCCCTTTTTTCGGGGCCGGGGGTATCGGGGGCCCGCGTGTGTTGGCCACTTTACTCACCGAGCTGATTCCATATTTCAAGGAAAAATGGTTTAAAAATCTTTTTTCTATTCCTGATACCCTAGTCTACTTTACCAGTTTTTAATCAACTCTTCTTACTTTTAAATACTGTAACTTCTTTTATACTGTCCCTTTCCCTGGGGTTCCGCCCCTTTTATATTAGATACAATTATTTTATTTTGGCCTGTGTTTCCCTTGCGCCTCAAAAATTTGTGGGGGGGGTTGTGGTTTTAAAGTGGTAGTGTGTGGTGGGGGCTTGGTTTTAAAGTGGTAAAATGTGTGGTGGGGGGGTGTGTTTATGTGGAGTGTAGGGGAGGGGGTGTGGTTAAAGTGGTAGTGTGTGGGGGGGCTGTGGTTAATGTGGTAGGGGTTTTGGTGGGGTTTGTGGTTAATGTGCGGGCCATAAAAACACCGGTCGGACCGGGTCTAGCATTTAAAAACCGGGGTCTGACCGATCGACAGTAAAAAAACCGGGGCAAAGGGCCAAAAGGGGGTTTTTTTTAGGGTCAAAAGAGGATATATACATGACATTAGGCGTAATTTATCATAGTTTTCAAATATCGATATTAAAAGATAAAAAGTAACCCGGGCATTTTATTGAACAGCGATCTGTGTCCCTTTTTTTTCTTCGGTTATTGGCGAGAGTTTTTGCGGTCGTTTTTCAGAGACACCAACTATTTTTTTTTTGGCCCACAAAAGGGGTTTTCTCATGGGGATTGTTTTTATTTTGCGGAAAAAAAAAAAAAAAAAAAAAATTATTTTGTGGTTAAGGTTAGGTTAGGTTTCCTTAAAACCTGTAAGTTAGGTTAGCTTTCATTAAAACCTTTAAGGTTAGGTTAGGTCAAAGATACTCTATACTGGACTTGCTACTCGTGCCCCGCGCCAACCCGCCCCATGAACCATGGGAGGCCAGTTTTGCGATTCCTGCCATTTTAGAACATCAACCCATATTCCCTTCCTAAGGTTATACAAGATATATGATATACCGTTATCTTCGTAACTGTTTGTTCTATAATATTATCAAATAAAAAACAGCAAATACGCTAAAGAAATGCCATTATGAGAGAGTGAAGAAATATGCATGACCTCAATATACTTAAACTCTTCGCCATTTAATATTTTGCGAGAAAACATTTAGATGCTAAGCGATAGAAAGAAGCGGATTTTCATTAGCTTTCCATTGATATATTTAGTTTTCTGATAAATTAATTACACATGCCTTAAATTAGCGTTAACTAAAAAAATAACATCATCAATCGTATCGGCAAGTAAAAAAGTTTCCATAAATACAGTAGGACTATGACATACAGTATAAATGATACAACTGTTATCTTCGTGAATGTTTGTTCTATAATATTATCAAATAAAAAACTGTAAAATACACTAAAGAAATTCCATTATGAGACTCTGAAGAAATATGCATGAACTTATATTCACTTAACATCATCGCAATTTGATATTTTGCGTGAAGACTTTTTACATGCAACATATCAATAGAAGCGGAATTTAATTAGCTTTCCATTGCTATATTTCATTTTCTGATAAATGAATTAGAACCATGCATAAATTAGCGTTAACTAAATAAATAAACATCCATCGGGTAATTATCCCGATAGATGATGTTATTTTTTTTTTGTTAACGCTAATTTATGCATAGTTATGATTCATTTATCAGAAAACGAAATATAGCAATGAAAGCTAAGAAAATCCACTTCTTTCTATCGCTAGCATCTAAAAATGTTTTCTCGCAAAATATTAAATGGCGATGTTCAAGTGAATATTAAGTTCATGCATATTTCTTAACTCTCTCATAATGGCATTTCTTTATTGCATTTTACTGTTTTTTATTTGATAATATTATAGAACAAACATTTACGAGATAACTTATCATTATACTGATAAACCATAGGAATGGGAAAAGGGAGTGATGTTCGAAAATGGCAGGAATCGCAAAACTGGCCTCCACTGGAAATAGCCCAAAATGAGTAGCAAGTCCAGTATACAGTAGTCTTTGGTTAGGTTTTTAAAACATAAGGTTAAGATAGGTTTCATTTTTTTTTTTTTTTGGTTTGCGCAAAATAAAACAAGCACCATTAGAACAAACACTTATTGTAGGCCAAGAAAAAAATAGTAGGTGTCTCTGAAAACGACCGCGAAACTCTCGTCCATTATAACTGAAGACACAAAATGACACAGATCGCTGTTCAATATAAAATGCCCGTGTTAAAATTTATCTCTTAATATCGATATTTGATAAACTATGATACAACTACGCCTAATGTCATGTATATATCCTCTTTTTAGACACTATTAAAACCCCTTTGGCCCTATTCGCCGGTGTTTACTGCTCATGATCCGTCAGATCCATGTTTTACTGCTAAGCTCGTACGAACGGGTTTTATGTACCCGTTAGTGTAGGGTGTTGTGGTGGGGGCTGTGGTAATGTCGGTTGGTAGGGTCTCGCCTGTGTGGGGTTTGTGGTTAATTTGGGAGTGTGGTGGTGGGGCTGTGGTTAATGTGGTAGTGTGGTGGGGGCTGTGGGTTAATGTGTGATAGGGTGTGTGGTTAATGTGTAGGGTGTGTTGGTGGGGTTTATGGTTTATGTGTAAGGGTGTATGGTGGGGGCTGGGTTAATGTTGGTTAGGGTGTGTGGTGGGGGCTGTGGTTTAATGTGAGGTAGGGGTGTGTGGTGGGGGGAGGGCGGTCGTTAATGTGAGTGTTGTGGTGGGGGCTGTGGTTACTGTTGGTAGGGTGTTTGTGGGGGGGGCTGTGTAATGTGATAGGGTGTGTGGTGGGGGGGGGATGTCGGTATGTGGTAGGGTATGTGGTGGGGGCTGTGGTTAATGTGGTTAGGGTGTGTGGTGGGGCTTGTGGTTAATGTGGAGGTGGTGTGGTGGGGCTGTGGTTAATGTGGTTAGGGTGTGTGGTGGGGCTGTGGTTAATGTGGTTAGGTGGTGTGGGGGGGCTGTGGTAATGTGGTAGGGTGTTTGGTGGGGGTTTGCGGGGGTCTGTGTGGAGGTTATGAAACGTCGTCGATGGAATTCTCGCCGAAATACCAACCTAGAACTCTCGCCGACGTTGAAATGTTAACCGAACCTTGGACATTGGTACCTACTTAACCTAAATGATCAAGCTTTGCTGGTATTTCATCCCGAATGCAGAAAAACACGGGTAATCCTGATTGAATGTTAGCCTATAGATTGGGTCCTGTAATTTATCAAGAACATAAGAACATCAGAACATAAGAAAAAATAAGGGAAGCTACAAATGAGGCCGCGAGGCCTACACGTGGTAGTTCGTGTCACCTAACACTACCTACATCCACCTTTCATCCCCATCCATGAACCATATCCAGCCTCCCCTTTAAAGCTCCCCAATGACTCAGCACTAACTACTTGTCTACTGAGACCATTCCATTCATTCACACACCTATTGGAACCAGGTTTTCCCTATTCCTTTCTAAATCTTACGCTTTTCCAGCTTGAATCCGTTACTTCTGTTCTACCCATGGTAAAGCCGTAGAAACTTTTCCTACCTCTCCCTTTATTAAATCCCTTTACCACTTAAAAACTTCTATCAGATCGCCCCTACTCTGCGTCTCTTCGATTTGAGTGTAATTTTAATAACTTCAATCTCCTCTCATAACTAAAGTTACGCATCGTTGTATCATTTTGGTCATCCGTCTCTGCACTTTTTCTAACAAACACTATATCCATCCTGTAATATGGAGACCAAAATGAAACTGCATAGTCTAGGTGAGGCCTGACTAGAGCCAGATAAAGCTTTAGAATAACTTCCTCATTCTAACTGTTAACACTTCTGGTAATGGAATCCGAAATACTCTATTAGCTCTATTTCTGGCCTCAATACATTGTTTCCTAGGTCGGAGGTCTGGGCTCACCCTCACTCCAAGATCTTTTTCACCTTCTGATCTTTTCAGCGATACATTGCTTATGGTGTATTGAATCATGGTGTATATTGCTTATGGTGTATAAGAATTGAAACACTCGACGACGGCGGCGAGTGTTCCGATCGGCGACAGTTCCAGGTACCGTGTGGAGAGGTATTTGAGGTGCGCCTTATTGACTTGTGATTGACTCTTATACTCCTATGTTTGTTCGGTTACAGGGAGTTTCGTACACAAGTTAATTTGTACCCAGGTTTTGTTAGTTGTTTCGTACACTGATTTTGAGTTTTTTCGTACATACCTGGTGTCGAATCGTACCTCTAGTAATAAGGTCAACTCTATGCTGAGTGTACGAAACGACTATGGTTTCATATAGACTGCGAAACAACTTTTTTGTGTACGTATCTACTGGTGTACGAAACAACCTGTGTACGAACTGACTGCATCCGTTTGTTTTCACTGGTTATTGTTTTTAGGAGTGGGAATTCTGGTATTATGGGGAAGAGAGAGAGAGAGAGAGAGAGAGAGACGAGATGTGAGAGAGAGAGAGATGATGAGAGAGAGAGAGAGAGAGGGTGTTTGTCATTCATTCACCCCACAGCTTGCCACGCAAGTTGAACTCGTGATTGCCAGTTTCACCCTCCCCAAATATCCTTAACCCTAACGGTTGCGAGATTGGAGTGATTATTACCCATCTGTGGGCAATGCTGGGACCTCCACACCACACACCCCCATCCACTTGCTTCAAGGGGGACGGTACACCGCCCGCATTGGTCAGTGAAAAAATTCCCCGGGAAGCGAGTGAGGATCGAACGCCCGACATACAATGCCATGACGAGTAAGCCTCTTAACGATTAGATGATGCAGGCGGTTGTGTGTGTATGTGTGTGTATGTGTGTGTTATTCACCATGGTCTTAACCAAGCACTGGACTCGTGTCGCCACCATCACCCTCCCCGTAGGCTTAACCCTTCACACCCAGATCTTCCTGGCTATACAAAAATTATATGTTGTCGAGCCATTAAATTACAAAAGTAACTGAATATACCAAAATAGCTAGTGGACAAGGATCCTAAAAACAGGTCATATCTATAAAATATTGCCTATATTTACTAAAAAAAAACATCTAATTGGTAGCAAATTACCAATGTAAATTACGGTCTGGGGTCTCAGGGCGGTCAAGCTTACAAGGAAATTTATAAGGAAATGCAAAAAATAAAAATCCTTAAAAGGAAATAAAAGGAAAGGAAAGCCTTGAAAACAAGGCTTTCAAGGATATTTAAAAGGACATCTCGGTCAAGTAAAATAAGTTGCCTTGAATTATGATAAGTCTGCTAATGTCTGGTCTGCTCGCAAGCTACCAAAACTCACCATTTTTATTATTGTTGTATATTTAGGTAGTGTTAACCCCTTCACACCCAGATCTTTCCTTTGCTAGTATATAAAATTGTATATGGTCGAGCCATACAATTACAAAAAGTAACTAAATATACCAAATTTGTTAGTGGACATAAGGATACTAAAAGGTCACATCTATAAAAAACAATGCGTTATATTCATAAAAAAAATATCTAATGTGGTCCAATTTACAATGGAAATTACGTTCTGGTCATCAAGGGGTAAAAAGGAACGATTCGTTCTCAGCAAAAAGGGAGTATTCTAACCCTTACAACAGCTGACTGTGCCCCCCCAAATGAAAAATAACATTAGGACGATCCCTAAATGCAGTTGTGATCACTTTCCCTGCGGCTGTCCAAGGATGAAGAGAAAGAGTAAGGTTTATGCGATATACATATATGTGACCTGCAGAAAATAGGAGTGTAACTTTGCGTGGAATGGAAAGACAGTTTTTTAGGCCAATCACCATGAGAAAGAAACCTTTAAAAACCCTGGGAACATTTATTGAAAGTCCACACCTGCACTGCAACCCAACAACTGCTGGCGGCCATTACTCCCTTCACAGAACACAACGGGCACAGCTGCCACCACACATGTTAACAACACTGCCCAACCCCACCACCACCCATTGCAACACAGGACACACTCCCACAGGCACGGTACAACCCACTTGTCCACACAAAACCACCTCAAAAAAGGTGGATTTTTCACGTGCCTGGCAATTTCACCCTTTGTCTTGAAGCACTGCTACAAATATCACACTGAACTCCCGCAAGCCAGTGTGGTCTGAAGGTGTGGTTGGCTGAGTTCAGAAATGGTTATTAATCTTTTCCCACACTTAGGCATTCATGATTTCTTAAACACACTGTGTGTCAGGGTGGTGTGGCTGTGAGGGAATCTTTTTAGTAAATCTTTTCCCCACTGAACATTCATAATTCTTATCACCACGTGTTGTTCAGGTGTGTTTGGTTGAGGACTCTTTTAGTAAACTTTTCCCACACTCTAAACATTCATATTCTTAAAACCACTCGTGTGTAGGGTGTGTGTGGTTGAGGGTGTATCTTTCGTAATAAATCTTTTCCCACACTCTAAACATTCATTAATCTTATCACCACTGTGTGTCAAAGAATGTCTCTTACGGTTCACTCTTGTTAATTGAAGGTTTGTCACACTTGCTTGACACTTCAGCTCACTGTGTGCTTGTGGCCTGAGCTGCCTGCCTCCAGGTGATTCTTGCCATCACCCCTGTGCCTCCCCAAACCTGATGGGCAGACTGATTTCCTGCTGCTCATCATGCATGACTGCATCCTGCCACTCCTGCTGCTTGCCCGGCCCCACAGCCTCCACCCGCAGCAACACTCCACCAAGCACGCGATGACCGGATACTGCGGGAAACCTCGGGAGCACTGATGGAGCCGGGTCAGTGCCGGCGGAGCAGCCGGCGTGGACTGTGACTCAGCACCTGCAACAAGTGGTGACAGTCAGCACAACAGAGAGCCACGCGATGCCTGACACTCTGCTCCTGCTGCGGGGGCCCACACCCTACTTCTGCCTCCACTCCACACCGTGTGGTTGTGGTGGACGCCAGCAGGACAAAGGTGGTGACGTTGATGGGAGTGGTGGGGGGCGTGGACACTGCAGCAGGCAAGTGTTGGAGAGGGCAGGATTCCTGCCCACCAGGGGGCAGTACACAGACTTGATCTTGATCTTGATTTGGGAGTCACCCAGCGGGATGCTGCAGTGAAGGCCTTTGGTCCGGCGTGCTCCCACACACGTGGGGGGGGTGCAATCTGTTGGAGAGAAAGCAAAAAGGGGGAAGCAAAACTAGGGATTTCTTTTTCCCCGTCCTTCTCTCTCTGCATCACATTCATACGGGGTCCCCCCATCACTGAGGGGCCCCCTTGCCTCTCATGCTCTCTCCTACCGTGCTCTCCAAGAGTTCCCCAAGAATTCTTTTACACTCTCAATCACCACGACTGTCACCTCCTCCACTCAGCACACAACCCCAGCAGGTACTCCATCCTCCACTCGACTGTCTTCATCTTCGCCATCTTCCACTCCGACCTCTCCTACCACTACCTCCAACATCTTTGTTTCTTAGCATTACTCATACGTTCACATCACAGCATCAATGTGCTCCACGGTTTCATCCACACTCCTGTCACACACATCACAAAACACCTTGCTGCCATCATTCTTCCATCTGTACATACGACTTTTACCTCCAGGACTTTGTCCTGGCTTTAAAGAGTAGGTCCCTCCATAGCACACCATCATAGAACCTTGAATACCCGTGGGCTGGTCTTTTCCTGTACCATTCCAGTGTTGATTTCTCACTCATTCCCCTCAGCATTCTTCTTTCCCTTTCTCTTCCACTCTCCTATTATTTCCTTTTGCCATACAGCAATACTTCCCATGTCTTCATCACTCCTGTCACAAACATTCCCAGTTCACATGTCCATCTTTCCACTTTTACTGAGTCTTTCATCCACTTCCCATTACATATTCCATGTCCCAAAACCTTGCTTGCCCATTTGCTGCATCCATTCGTTGCAGGTCTACTCTGTACCTCAGTACTGCCTTTGCTATCCTTCTCTCTGAACGTGCCCATCCCATGGTCTCCTCTAATCGCTTCCACTGCACATACCTATGGCTCTAATGCTATTATGCCTGCTTTGTCTGTGTTACTTCCAATCTGTCCTACTCCTTCCTAGGACCACACCATTGTCAAGGGCCATACATAAAAATGCTAGGGACTGCCACCCACCCTTCCATAGTCCTCTCACCACTCAACTGTTGGCACCGACCATCTTGCCCACACTGGCCTTAGCCTTCAAACCACTGGGTTCGGCTATAGCTATCCTCTCTAGCGATCCTAGACGCAGGCGGTGACCTTGATCTTGATTTAGGAGTCACACCAGAAGATGCTGTCAGTGAAGCCTTTGTAGTCCAATCAATTAGCGCGTTTTACCCCCCTAACCCAACCACAAAATTGCAATTAGAAACACAAACAATATTTTTATGAAACCTGGGATCCCCAGAAACAAATATAATGAAATTATACTCAATTCTTAATGAGTGGATCAAATATTTTTTTTCAGATTGAACGAGAGCCCGTGAACGAGAGGTGGGTGACGCTTGCCCAGTGAGAAATTGGGATCGTGTGCAGAGGACAGTCAACGCTGGGTCAATTGTGAATGTAAGGAGTATTATATTTAATGTAGGATTGTTTAAGGTTGTAATTTTATTTAAAGTTTTAACAAAAAAAAATTTCTGGAACATTTTTAAACAGAAATTTTCAACCAAATTTTCTTTTTTTAACATTTCAATTGTTTTTTAAACAATTTCATTAGGTACCAATTTGGGCCGTTAACCACTTCACCCGATTACTTTAAAAAACTTTGGAGGAGTATACTGTATTTTGTATTTTGTATGAACATGTATATGAACATGTACATTTATAGTCGCGAAATAACAGAGGGAACAAATGGTAATCTAAGTTTTCTCTCTTTTCAGCAACATGGTGACGCGTCTTCTGTAAGAAAACCCTCCTCCTGTGATCCAACCAGACACTGACGGATAAAGGTTGTACGGAGGATTCAAAGAAGCTGGAAGTGAGCGTGGGGAAGAAGTCCAAGTCCATCCAGGACAGGGCAGTTTCATACAGATAGATTGCGGAGGGTGTTCTGTAATGTGAGAGACATTGAACTTTCTCTGAAGCGAAAACATGTTTCGTCTGATGCAGACCAAGCGGAGGGTGCCCTTCAGTTCTTGGGATTCAGCGTGATACCGAACTCAGTGTCTTTTCTGTAGGGTTAATTTGACAAGTACCAGGGGAGGAAAAAGGATCAGAGTTGATCCATTGTTAAGGACATTCGACTCCAAAAATCATGCGTGTCGACTGCCTGTGAAAATCGATTAAGACAATGGTCAGATCCAGTTGAGGAGCAGGGAATTGCAGTTGTTGGCGATCTACACGCAGCAGATGCGGTATACCCATAACGTGGCAGTACTAACTTTCGTACAAGAAACAGTTACCACTCAAATCCGAATCGGAAGAGGCGTCTTAATCCAAAAGCAGAAGTTGTGGTCGACCTAAGGACAAATCAGACCATGAAGCGTTCCTGAAGGTGGCAAGTACCTAGAAGGAAATGATGAGGAAACTAAACCACAATTAGTGATTTAATTGGGAATAATGGAGGACTTCCTAGTAGACAACTGGCTGTGATGCATATGGTTTTCATAAATGAAGATAACCTTCTCAATCAATTTGGTGATAAGATCAAATTGCAGGCACATGAATGGGCAAAAACCAAATGTTGTGACATTTAGGGGTTGTGTGGCACGTCTGATTCTTCAGGCCTTCTATCGTCAACAAAAGGAAAGTGATCCTGAAGCAGAAAAGTTGCGCTGATCAAGACAGGCCGCTGATCTCATTAAAAGTGACATTAAAACAGGTATCTCAAATTAGGAACATTTACCCGACTACTATCGACATGTCCACTGTCAATGCTGCAACCCAAGTTTGCCTACAGAGTCACTAAAGCTCGTGCTGGAAATGCTCTTGTGGGTAAAGGAAACAGACACTTAAAAATCGCCTTCAATCGGACAGGCGATTCATGCAAGCCACGAGGCCTAGGATCCTTCAAGCTCCAATGGTTGCTGGGTTTGGATCCAAATGCACTACCATTTCGGTTCTCGATTTCTCATCAGACACGCTCTTTGCACATGAGTATACTTGTTCATACACGGAGGTGCCAAACGTATCGAGCGCAGCGCAGAGCAGGCACGAGGGAACAGATATTCCATGTGTTTAAAACCCCTGGACAGTTCATTTCAATATGTGGCGGACAATGTTGACATGACACTGCACAGAAATGGGAGAAAACACATTCCATGGCATGGGCATCATTGCGTGTGTGACACCAAAAGCAGTCCGGACACTTCAGATTGCCCGTAGAGCTGTCTCAGCCAGAGGATCATCGCACAAGTGGGGCGAATCAATATACGTCCATTCACAACCAACAACGGTTGTGGTTGTCGGAAAAATTGGGCGATGTCCCTTGCACATTCGCATGTGGACTGTGAAGAGGTCGTTGTTCAAAGGCAGACGAATCAGTAGGACGTTTTCGATGTGCTTGGATGATTGGTGACATGGAAGAGATGAATTGACGTGGTTAAATATTGTGAACGGACTAAGTTCATGGTACACATAGTTTTGGTAGTGTATCCAACATTCCCCTTATATAATATAAGAACCTTATGTTGTAATTGTTAATTATCTATATATGTATATGCTACATATCTAACTATATTTCTTGACTCACTATTAACTAATAAGTACTAGAATTACGAAACTTGATTTCAGCTCAAAGAATATTTTTTTTCACGAAATTCCCAGACTCAATCAGCTCAAAATTTAATACCCGGTAATCAACTTTCGGGTAATGTCGTTTCCTGAAGAAGGACTAGGCAATACATTTTTGGTGAGGGCTATATATAAATCAAGTTTTATTTGCGCATTTCAAGCTAAGGGGGGATCAGTAATAATGGGTTTAATGATTAATGTCGTCACATTTTAAGTATAAATTTAATCCCATAATTTTTTGATGTGCCAAAAAAATGATAGGCATAAATTCTGTTCAGTATGCATGTGACAGTTGTTCATTTGCCATAACCAGGCCACAACCTGTTAAATAAATAATTATAAAAGTTGTTTTGTTGTAGTATTAGGGATTGATATGGTCGTATTATAGTTAATTTCCCAATTTATTGCGGTAGTCCGAAAAGTAATCCAAAAAAAAAAACGCAAATGACCTGAAAAAACCATGTTCCACTCAAAAAATATTTAAGTATAATCTGGGGAAGATATTCAGTAGATCAAGGTTTCAGAAAAATATAACTTCGTTCTATTGAATTGCGGTGGGTCATTCCTATTTGACTGGACTATTGTCCGGCATTCTCCCACACACGTAAATCTGTTGGGAGAGAAGCAACAGGGAGGGAAGCAAAACTAGGTGCAGGCCCAAATGGGCCCGGGCCCAGTTTTGGTTCTTTGTTGACAAGATCTGGATTTTAAAAACGGCACCCCCCTACCAGATACTTTGCCTTTTTCTAGTGTTAGGTCGCATCCTTATTTTTCTTGGGTAAATCTGCATTTTTCAACCAATACCCCAATACCTTTTTTTCTTTTCCCCGCCCAACGCCTGGGGGACTGGGGGAAAGGGGTTTTGGGGGGGGGGGGAAATTTGGTTGCACGGGGTTTCTGAGCCCCAGAAACTAACCTTCCCGAACCTTAACTAGACCTTAATACTGGGGTTTTAATGCAATACATGGACTTTGGTTACGTCCCGTAATAAA
Source organism: Chionoecetes opilio (assembly GCA_016584305.1). Classification (NCBI taxonomy): domain Eukaryota; kingdom Metazoa; phylum Arthropoda; class Malacostraca; order Decapoda; family Majidae; genus Chionoecetes; species Chionoecetes opilio. The sequence continues at coordinate 501,995 of JACEEZ010014898.1, forward strand.
AGTAAATCGCCCCTGCACAAATGTCGCCAGCCACCATCCATTATTTACGAATTATAGCATAATACCTACTGCTGTGATGTCCCACTGAAGATGATACACATAGTTTATATCATGACTGTATAATTCCCCTTTTTCCCCGCGTTGTTTTATGCTTTGTATCGGGGAAAGTAATCGGTTTACAATTTCACTACCTTTTTTTTTTTCGGGCGCGACGACGGCGGGAGGGCGCTCGGTAAATAAACTTAACTGGGGACCTTAGTGTTTGTACCATCTAGCGATATTTTGTAATTTGTTTTATTTATACCATAAAGAACAGATGAAGACCCAAAATACACAGACTCTCCCGAAGCCCCTTTAACTTTCCTGAAACTGGAGTAGAAAAAATAAGTATTAATGCCCCCCACACGTCCCGAATGAAAAAAAACGTTGTCCTGGCGACTTAAGGTATCTACGGTAAATTTTTTCCCATTGTTTTTCAGGGGGCCAGCACGTGTAGGTCGATGCCTCTTGAGCTTCCTTATTTTCTTTTTTTCGGACAAGGATACTAAACAGGTCAATATAGCTATAAAATATTGCTTAAATCAACAAAAAAAATTGTCTAATGGACCCAATTAAAGTTTGGGGCCCCAAGGGGTTTAAACCAGATAAGAGACAATTTTTTTATTTTTTCAAAATTTAACATCAGTTTTTTTAGAGTTTGTCCCCATTTATTTTAAAATTGTTAACCCCTTTTTTTATGTTTCTAGGTGTAGGGTGAAGAGAGACCCCGCCCCGCCCCCCCCGCCCGCCCCCACAAAGGGAGTTCCACCCTTGTTTTGTTTTTGAGTGCCCCAGGGATTCCATCCTTTGGATTTTTACCCCTGTCCTGGGCCCGTATTTATAAAAGCTTTGGGTTTCCCAAAACAGACAAAATGGCGAAATTCGCCCCGTCACCCAAAATTTATAAGTGCTGTTTTCCCATAAAGTTGCCCAAAAACGCTAGGGGATGCCGGAGGGCCCATAAGGATCCTTATGTGACATAACCCGTCAAATGGCAGAAAAAACAACTCTTCCGCCAGCGCCAACTCGGGCTTTTTTCGTCCCAGAAGAGACTTCCGGTTTGGACCCTACCAAAACTACGTCAGGTTTTGTTTACATCGGTGCATTGGGGGGAAAAGGCGGGGTCGCCCCCGGGTGGACTACAAAGGGAAAACTAGGGCGATGGAAAATTTCGAGTTATTTTGCGCGAAATTGATTTTCCAGGTGCTAGTTCTGTGCTCTGTTCTCGCTGACAACACTATAGAGAAGACCTGAGGAAAATGGCTGAGTGCAGGGGCTTCTAAACCAAGAAAACAGTCAAACGGGGCCCTCGTCAAAAGGAAGCCTGGTAGGTACTAATGTTCCCTACCATTGTTTATTCTTAATGAGCTCGCTGTGACTTTTTTTCCGGGTTTAGAACCCTTCGCACACAACCATACCTCGGGGTTTTCCCCTTATGTTGTCAGCGAGCACGGAAATATAGCACTGGAATATCAATTTCCCCCAAAAAACAATCTAATTTTTTTCATCATCGTATTTTTCTTTGTAGGCTGACAATTCAGGTTATGATAGTTTTAAAAAATACCTTTTTAAATTTGATTTCCCTTTTTGTTATTTTTCCCTTAATGTGTGCTAATCAGGTTTTAAGGGTTTTTACTGACGAGCCAATGAAACTTTTGAGTTGTCCCCAACATCCCCAAACCCCTTTGTTTTGATTTATTTATTACTCATTCATAAAAAAGTTGCAAAACCACGGGACTTTCCCATCCTTGCCTCAGGTACCTGCATGGTACTGTCGTCTACCGATATTTTTGTCCCTACACAAAGGGGAGAACTCCCGACATAAGGGTTTAAAGGTTGGTACCCCGGTCATTTCGCCCACATCCCATTTCGCCACACCAAAAAGTCTTTTTCCCCCACAGGTCATTTCGCCCACACATGGATTTATATAGGAGCTAGGGGTTGGGTTTTATTTTTTTTAGGTGCGAAAACCCCCCCCCCCCCCGCTAGGAGGTTGGGTTAGATTTTTTTAGGTTAGGTTAGGGTGGGTTAATTTGGGTAGTTTGGGTTTAGATTGGTTAGGTTAGTTGTTTAAATTTTGGGGTTAGGTTGGATAGGTAGTTTTGGGTTGGGTTTTGGTTTAGTTTAGGTTAGTTTTGGGTTAGGTTGATATCGGTGGGCCCCAAGCCCCTGCGGGGTGGGTTAAATTTTTGGTTATTTAGGTTTATTTTGGTTAGGAATTTTGTCATTTCGCCCCCAAAAATTTCGCCACATGTAAGTCAATTCGCCCAATATAAGAGTCAATTCGCCCACTTTAAAGCATTCGCCCACTCTAAAGTCAATTCCCCCACACGATCCATGTCACGGAGTATGAACTATTCTTCCTCTGGCAGAAATGGAATAAAACCCACCATCCCCTTGGGCGAAATGATGGTAAATTTCTAGTGTTGAAAATCTCCCATTTCCCCCAAACAATTTTGGGGACCTGTGGGAATGCGGGGTTTTCGGGTGGGGAACAAATTATGCGTCGGAAACACGAAATTTAAAAGGGTTTATGTGGGGGGGGGTTTAAAATTTCCTAGACTAGGGTTTTTTTCCTATACTAGAGAAAATTGCCTCCCCAAAATAAACCTAACCAAACCAAAATTAACCTACCCTGCAGGGGGCTTAAACCCACCGATAACCAAACCCTAACCAAATCAAAACCTAACCTCCAAATCTAACCACCCTAACCAAACCCAAATCAACTAACCAACCAAAACCAAATTGATGGTTTAAAAGGGTTAGATTTAGTTAGGCTGGGTTGCTTAGGTTAGTTTTGGTTGGGTTTGGTTATCGGGGGTCAACCCCCCTGCTAGGGTGGGTTAAACTTTGGTTAGGTTGGGTTTTTATTTTTTAGGCAATTTTTCTAGAATAAGGAAATTACCTAGATCTGGGAAATTTTACCCCCCCTACCAACTTTTTAATTAGTTTCCCGACGCAAATTTGTTCCCCACCCAAAAACCCGAAATTCCCAAAAGGCCCCCAAAAACTTTTTTGGGGGAAGTGGGAGAGTATGGCAAACACTAGAAATTTACCGTCATTTCCCAAGGTTACTGGGGGTTCTTCCTTTCTCCCAGGGAAAGATATGACATGCCCCCGTGACATGGTGTGTGGGTGAATTTGATTTAGAGTGGGCAAATTTTGACTCTTATATGGGGCGAATTGACTTACATGTGGACGAAAGCTTGGGGGCGAAAGACGAAAATTCCCTAACCAAAATAAACCCCAAAACCTAACAAAATTAACCTCCCCTAGCGGGGGTTGACCCACCGTATGAAAACAACCAAAATTTAAACCCAAAGAAAACCAAAACCAACCCAAATCAACCCTTCCTAACCAAACCAATCAAATCAAAACCCAAAAAAAAAATCAACCCTAAACTCCCCAAAAATCTAACCTACCCAAAACTAACCTAAAAAAACAAAACCCCCTAACCTCCTAGCCGGAGGGGGGGGGGGGGGTTTTTCGAAAACTAAACAAATAAAAACCAACCCCTAGCTCCTTAGACTCTATAGTGGGGCGAAATGACCTTGGTGTGGCGAAATGGCATGTGGGCGAAATGACCGGATACCAATTAACCATTACTGTCGGCGAGTTCCCCCGTTTTGGTGGGGACAAAAATATCGGTAGACGACAGTACCATGCAGGTTTACTGAGGAAGGATGGGAATGTCACCTGATGCAAATTTTTATGGATGGGGTAATAAGATAAATCAAAAACAAAGGTTGGTGATGTTTGGGACAGATCAAGAGTATTTATTTGGGTCGTCAAGTAACACTTAAAAACCTGAGGGACCTACTTTTTATGAGGGAAAAACAACAAAAGGAACTCAAATTTAATAAGATTTTTAATACTATCATAACCCAAAAATGTACAGCCCACAAAAAAGAAGACTACGACGATGAAAAAAATTCGAGTTGTTTGGGCGAAATTGATATTCCAGGGTATATTTCCCCTGCTCGCTGACAAAATAGAGAAGACCTGAGGTGATGGTGAGTGCGAAGGGTTCTAAACCAGGAAAACAGTCACAGCAGATCTCTTTGAAGTAAACAAGTGGTAGGGGGCACATTTGTACCCCACCCGTTGCTTACCTTTTGACGAGGCTCTGTTATGACTCGTTTTCTTGGTTTAGAAACCCCCTTACATCCCTTACCTCGGGGCTTCTCTATAGGTGCGCGAGAACAAGCCAGTAATATAGCACCTGGGAAAATCAATTTCGCGCAAAATAAAATCGAAAATTTTTTCATGCCGTAGTTTTTCCCCCGTAGGTCCACCCGCGGGGGACCCCCCCTTATCCCCCAATGCACCGATGTAAACAAAAACCCTGACGTAGTTAGCTGGGGCCCTTGAATACGAAGAACTTTTTCAAGGGTATCGGCTGAACCATGAGGGGAAATGTATGTCACTCGCTTTTAATGCATTCCCCAGAGTAAATAAAAAAGGAACCATACATGACACGGGGAAAAAAAATTATAATAAAATTATGATTGTTTTCCCCGCCATGGCAAATGCAGAGGCACTGAGCAGTTTCAGTACTGAGTGATACCATGGGCAGCTGGGGGCGGACAGGGAAAAAAGTTTCTAAGGGCCCCTCCCTGGAAAAACTCCGTGTACCCAAATTTTGTGCGGGGAAAAACGAGAATTTTTCGCCAACGGAAATTTTCGACGACAGTTCCCCCTTCTTAAAAGATGAAAAGGATGAATAAGGGGTTTTATTGTTTTTGACAACATTTTTCGAAGGAAAAAATTATTTTTTATTTTGTTTGTGTTTTTAAAAAATTTAGCTTTGTTTTTTGGCAGATAGAAGGTAAAGATTTTTTTTACCTACGCAGTCATATCTACCTTCTGGAGGGGTATCATTTCAGCTTCAGCACGTAGTGGAGATACTACTTTCCCGGAAAAACAAAAATGTAATACTTTTAAAAAAGGTTATTTTTTTTTAAAAAGGACCCGAATGCCTACACAATTGGATGTGCTTTTTTGGTTTTCCTTAAAGGGGTTCAAGAAATTCATGGTTTTTTTTCCGCAAAACATTACTTTTGGAGATATCAAATGTTTTTTTGTAAAAGCGTATATTAAGAAATTTAAATAACCTAAACCACCTTTAATTCACTAACTTACCTAAGTAACGTAACCCCCCCTTTGATTCACTAGCCCAATCCACCTTTAGATTTCCAACCCAACCCCAAATCCAAGTTTTACCCTTCTAACTAAAGCCAAAAACCCCTTAGAAAGTGTCCGCGACAAGGGAAGAAAAACAAGGCGATGTAGGGCGCAAGAGGAAGAAGAGTGAGACGCACGTAAACACTTGTCTTTCTCCTCCCCCATAAAAACAGGATTTTTGTAGGTGGCCCATACACCCCCCCTCTCCCCCAAAAAAAGTTTGGGCACCTTGGGGGGTAGCGGATATTTGGCTGGGGTCAAAGTGCGTTGCAACCCCATAGTTATTGAGTTTGGTATGGGTAAAAATTCCTAGACTAGGGAAAATTGAGGGGAAATTTCTTCAGTCAAGAAACGTGGGACCTGCGACGATTTTTCACAAACAGAATGACCGGAGTACGAGTCCACCCCCCCTCCCCACCCCTCCCCTTTAAAAAGTAGGATAAAACAAAAAATTTGGTTTCCGGGGGGGGTCGAGGGGGCCCCATTTGGGTTTGGTTTTGATTATCGGGTTATTTTCCTAATTTTGGATAGATTAGGGTGATTATCGCTGTTTGGAAGATTATCGGGGGGTCAAGGGGGCAGAGCCCCCCGCTAGGAGGTTAGGGTTTTAAATTTTCTTAGGGTTTTTGGTTAGATTTGAGGGGGGCCTTTTAATCTCGGACTTGAAAAGGTTAGGAAATTTCCCAAAATCTAGGGAAAATTACCCTAGATATAGGTAATTTTTACCCTACACAACTCTAAAAAAAGGTTTTTTGAGCTTGTTTAGTCCCCCCCCTCAAACCCCGCATTCCCCCGGCCCCCCCTTTTTTGGGGGGAAAGGGCAAACGCTAGAAATTTACCAAATAACATCAATTTCCAAGTAAGGGGGGAAGGGTGACGAAGGATACACACAATTAAAACCCTGTAAATAAAAAGGAGAAAAAAACAAAAGCCCGGGGGGAATGAGATCAGGCAGAGTACGGCAGTATACTAGCTACGATAGGGAGATATCTACCCAGTATAGTATACGCTTTATTTCCTGGTCTCACTCCCTCCCCGGCTTTTGCCCCTTTCCCCCCCTTTTGGTACCCCGGGGTTTAAACCTGTTGTTTTTTCCTTCCTTTCACCCTTTCTACCATTATTTGGGAGATAAAAACATATTATTTATGGGGAGGAGAGAGAAAAAGTGTTTACACGTTCTCCGCGAAAACCACTTTTTAGGGGATCTTTTTTACACATATATATGAATTAATCCTTTAATTTGCTTTTTTTTCCGTTCTTTAAGGGGTTCTCAAAATAATTTACTGCTCATTTTTTAAAAGTTTTCAAGCTTATTTCATGATAAAGAGACTTTTTTGGGTAATGAAAATGCTACGTTTAGCGCAAAGGGTTTTGGGGCGGAAAGGGGGTGCTGGGCCCAACTAGAGAGCAGCTGGGCCCCAAAAATGGGGGAAAATTTTGGTCCAAAACTATGGAGATTTTTAGGGGGCAATTTTTATGTTATGTCCCCTTTAATGGGAAATTCCCAAATTAGCCTTATTATAAATACCGGGCCGGGGATCGGGGCCCTTTGGCCCTTTGGGATTGTTTTGTCATAGAAAACAGTAGAACGGATGTAAACACTCCGCAACTACGCCCCGCTGGACCCTGAAGTAGGGCCCCCGGGGGTCAGTCTGCTGGGCCCTTCCCACTTGTGCATATGCCCATCATAAAAGGATTTTTTTTATCAGATATAAAAATCAATAAAATCTTTGGGGGCATACGCCGGGGGGGGGGTCGCCCCCCGGCCAAAAACCCTTTACGGGCCCCGCCCCCTCCCGGGGGTCCCCACGCGCGAGTTCCCCATGCAGGCCCCCTTTTTCCCATACCCAAGAAAAAGCTCCGGACAAAAAAACATCCCCCCTTTGCCCCGGGCCACGACCCTTTGGTGGGCGCCCCCTTGGGCCCCCTCCACCCCAAATTGTCTCTTCAGATACAACCCGAGGGGAAAGGGGTTGGGTTTTCGGGTACGTGCCCCATCCCCATATACCGAATTTGGGGCCCAAAGGACTAGGCAGGTAAAAAAGGCCCCCCGATTAAAGTCTCCGGTGAAAATCGCTGTTTTGACAGGTAATCATCCCGGGCGAAAACCCCATGATTCTGCAAAAGGAATTTTTACCAAAAGGCATTTTTTTCCGTCCAAAAAAGTCACAATTTAGTGTCCATGTCTCACAAACCATAGAAAGACAGGGATCACAAGCGATTTGAAGACCCCGGATTTTTTGTCCTTCTGCACAGATACCAAACAACCCCAAAAATACCCCCGGCCTGAGGAGTCCAAAAACCCCCTTTGGGCCCCTTATCCCAATCCCGCCCTTTAAAAATTTCCCCGGACTTTAAACCCGCCCGTAAATTAGGGAAATGGGGCAAAAAAGGAAATGTCAAATTTCCCCAAGACCCTCAATTTTCCCGCCAAAACCAAAACGACGGTACTGCTTCATCTATTTAAGTCCCAAACACCCGGGACCTTGGTTTTGAGCCAGGAGACCTCAAGTCCCAAAGGCTTTGCCCCCCTCGTGCAGCCCCCTCGAGTGCCATCCCCAGGCCCTCCAGCGCCCCTAAACCCAAAGTTTTTTTTAAAAAATCCCCCGGCAAAAAAAAAGATCAATGATTTTGGTGTTGCCGACGGATGCCCCAAAATTTCATTTTGTCTAAAACCCTTGGCCAAAAAACCCGCCCCAACAAGCGTTAAAAAAGTGATGGGGCAAGGAGAAACCCCCCCCCTTTTTGCCTCATCCTTATTCACGGAAAGAAGCGGGATACACCTCCCCCCACACTTCACACCTCTCGTCCCAGAATCAGCCCAGTTAAAAACCAAATAGTTTGAAAGGAATCCCTCAAGTGGGCAGAAAAACCCCAAAAGTAAACTCACGATCCCACTGAGTCAAACGCCTTTTTGGGAAAACCCAACATGGGCTGCAAGCATCCCCTGTCAAAAACTAAACGTCGGCTTTTCCACCAGGACACGAAGCGCTAGGATACGGTCCTTTTGTTGCCCTTACCGGGCCGTAAACCCCAGACTGTTTGGGGTTTGATGTTTTCCCCAAAGAGGACTGCGAACCCGTGTCAGCAATAGATGGGAAAAGCACCTTGCCTGGTACGCTGAGCATGTAATCCCCACGGTAATTGTTGCATTCCTGACGGTCCCCTTTCCTTTCCCAGATAGGGAAAAACCAGGCCCCCCTTTTCCCGTCAAGGGGGAAAATGGGGACCCCCGATTGCCACCGGCGTCCCGGACGCATTGGGAACCCGCTGATCATGGCCCCCACCCCCCGCTTTGGGGAGCCCCGCAATGATATTACAAAAAACCAGCTGCCTTTTTTCCCCCCCTCAACTTTGCTAAAAGCCTTTTCTGAATTCGGGGGAAAAGGGGGGGTGCGGTTTTTGTCAATGGGAGGGTCGGGAAACCACTGCCTGTAACCCGTGGTGTTTAAGCTGCCCAGTGGGGGGGTCCACCGTGAAAGCTGCCCCAAAAACTCAAACCCAACGGGGCCAAAAAGCCCCCCTGTCCGACACGAGGCGCCCCCCTCTGCTGTTCGAAAGCACTCACCCGAGAAGGAGACTTGGGGGAAAGGAGCTTCCCCAAGGGCTCGGTAGGGGGGGTCGGAGGTCATTAACGTTCAAAGTGACCCTTTGACCAAACCTCAGCCCAACTCCCGGGAAAACCTCCCTTGCCCCTCCTCAGGGGGGGTTCTTTGTCCGGCGTGACAGAGCCCCCGTGCTGGTTTCCCGGTTCCCGCCAAAGCCCTGGGGCCCCCGCGCGGGGCTCTTTTCGATTTTTTTCCAGCGTTCCTTTAGGAAAAAAACCACGCCCTTTACCTCGGGCGCTCCCCCAATTTCACTCCCTTTGGCCCCGCCCGTAGAGTTTTACGTTTGAAGGGAAACCCACAGTTCTCAGGGTTTCCCCCAGAGCACCCCGGGACATCAAAAACCGGGTTTGGGGACTGCCACCGCATTTCTCATGGGCACATGTCAAGTCCTTCAGTTTCTCAAGTTTAAACAAGTATGTTACCTCCTGAGATTCTTCTGGACTTGACATGAAGGGTTAAGTGTTTGCAAAAACAAGTCTGTGATCTGTTTTCCCAAAAAACTCAAACACTCCGGGAAACCCTGCAGGTTTGGAGGGAAACCCCAAAAGAAATACTAACGGGATAAAGGTCGATTCCTTAAACTAACCCCCCCGGGATTACTTACCATGTCCAGCGGGGCAGCTCTGGGGCCCCTGATACCAAAAACCTGCAAAATTTTCCCCAAACCTTTTGGATCTTTCAAAGTCAGAAGCAGAGAAAAAGTTGGTGTTTCTGGCCCCGGGGCCCTGGGGGAAAACCCAAAACAAAACTCGTAGCCATCCTCCAAAAGTGGCCCTAGTAGCATTGAAGGGCGCCCAAGACAATGAGTGTGTCCCCAGGAGGACAATGTCTAAAACAGAGTCGAGTTTTGGCGTTTTTGAACATCTCCTTTTTCTTAGTTTTTCGCATCTCGGGAGGGGCGTACAAATGCAACAAAAGACATTTAAAAACCCCCAAAGGGGGTTTTATCCTCCCCGCATTATACCCCCATCAACTGGGGAAATAACCCAACCTGACGGCTGCCCCGTTTGGCTGGAGATGCCCCATAGCTACTCCCCCTACACGGTGACCCAATTTTCTCATTTCCGGGCCATAGTAGGTTTTAAAACCCCCCCTGCAGTCTCGCCATGCCAGGCCTCCCCGTCCAGAAGTCCCACTATATCCAACCCCCAGCCTTTCTGAGCTCGCCCCCATGGAAGGTAGTTGATGATCTCCTGAGAGGCTCAGAAAGTTCCCCGAGCCCACACGAAGAACCCCCGCAGGTTGAATCCCGGAGTGATTTGAAGGGCAGGCCGCTTCTGCACCGCCCCCCGGGCCCCCCCCATAAGAAAAAATTGGGTAGGGGGCCCTACCACTTGATTTTGAGGGGGGATTCCGGGCTTTGCCCGCACGTCATAGGCAACCCCTTCCCTGCTCGGCATTGGAGGTGTCTGCATGGTCGGGCACCCCGGCAAAACCGGGTCGGGGGCGCGATTATCCGCGCCCCCGGCCTCTACCTCTCAGAGTGTTAGTGGCTAGATTTGGTTTTTACAGGAGGGTGGCAAACCCCCCCCCCCCCCCCCCCCCCCCACACCAAACTATGTCAGGGATTGGCCTCACTGCTCTCCGTGGCCAGGGAAGCAGAACCCCCTGTAGGGATTAAACCCAGGCTGCCCACATTCGTAATTTTCGTAATATTTGTTCTATAATATTATCAAATAAAAACAGTAAAACACACTAAAGAAATGCCATTACGAGACTCTGAATGAAATATGATTCACTTCAACTCTTTGCCATTTAAAACTTTGCGAGTCAACTTTTATCAATAGAAGCGCAATTTTATTACCTTTCCAATCCTTTTCCAATTCCAATTTCCAATTACCTCTAATCCAATTAGCTTTCCATTGATGTATTTCGTTTTCTGATAAATGAATTACCACCATGCATAAATCAGCGTTAACTAAATAAATAAAATCATCAATCGGGTAATTTTCCCGATTGATGAGGTTATTTATTTAGTTAACGCTAATTTATACATGGTGGTAATTAATTTATCAGAAAACGAAATATATAAGTAAATAAATGCTAAAATAGGTAATATATGGTGCCTGGCGACATTAGTGCAGTGGCGAGTGACTGACGACTATAAAGTTATCTACAGTAGTATCCTTGTCTACTAACTAATTTGGTATATTCAGCTACTTTTCGTAATGTTATGGGTAACAACAGACGATTTTATATAGCCAAGGAAAGATCTGGGCGCGAAGGGGTTAAGAGTTATTCATAATTCATTCAGCCACGGTCTTACTCACGCGAGCTGATCTCCATATTCTCAATACATGGTAAAAATCTTGTTCTATTCTCTGCTAACCGTATGTCTAGCGCTTTACTGTCTGTCTACCCATCTCCATCCCTCCTCTATTATCTGTCTATCTATCAGTTTTTAAACCACTCTTCTTACTGTAACTCAACTTTCATATTGTCCTTCCATGGCTTACCGCCGCTTTATATTAGATACAATGATTATATGTGGCTATGTCTTACTGCCGTCAAATTGTGTGGTGGGGATTGTGGCTAATGTGGTGGAGGCTGTGGTTAATGTGATAGGGTGTGTGGTTAATGTGGTAGTGTGTGTGGTGGGGCCTGTGGTTAATGTGGTAGGGTGTGTGGTAGGGGTGGCCGGGTGTCTGTGTGGAGGGTTTATGGAACTGTCGTCGATGGGAATTCTCGCCGAAACACCAACCTAGAACTCTCGCCGACGTGGAAATGTTAACCTAACCTGGACATTGGTACCTAACTTTACCTAACTGATCAAGCTATTGCTGGTATTTCCTCCCTGAATATAGAAACACGGGTAAATACTGATTGAATGTAGCCTATATATTGTGTCCTGTAATATCAAGAATTGGAACACTCGACGACGGCGGCGAGAGTTCCGATCGGCGACAGTTCCAGGTACCGTGTGGAGAGGTATTTGAGGTGCGCCTTATTGACTTCTGATTGACTCCTATACTCCTATGTTTGTTTGGGTACAGGGAGTTTCGTACACAAGTTAATTCGTACCCAGGTTTTGTTAGTTGTTTTGTACACTGATTTTGAGTTTTTTCGTACATACCTGGTGTCGAATCGTACCTCTAGTAATCAAGTTCAACTCTGAGCCGAGTGTACGAAACGTCTATGGTTTCATATAGACTACTAAACAATTTGTATGTGTACGAATCTACTGGTGTACGAAACAACCTGTGTACGAACTGACTGCATCCGTTTGTTTTCACTGGTTATTGTTTTTAAGGAGTGGGTATTCTGGTTATTATGGTGGAAGAGAGAGAGAGAGAGAGAGAGAGAGAGAGAGAGAGAGAGAGAGAGAGAGAGAGAGAGAGAGAGAGAGAGAGAGAGAGAGAGAGAGAGAGAGGAGAGAGAGGAGAGTGTGTGCAGTGGTGGGCCTCTACCATCAACTACGGGTGGGCCTGGGTGGGCACGTGCCCACCCACGAGAAGCCGGTGCCCGCCCAGGTGCCCACCCACTGGCCATGGCTGCCGTGTGGTGTGGGAACCGTGTTCCACTAGGTAGGACTGAGGGAGCATGCATGGAGTATTATGAATAATTTCTACTGACGACTTACCCTCGACCTCAAATACAATAAATATTTTTCCTCTGCTTGAAAGAAAGAAACATGCCTCTGAGTGAGTTAAATTCATATACTTTCTATTGATCACTTTTAACACCAACGAACATAACTAAATTACACCAGTTACCCCTACAAATTTTCTATAATGCCTTGTGTTGGTACTTAATTGGTACGTGTCTCCCTCTTGTACGTGTCTTATACGCGGTCTCTGGAACGACATAAACAACACAAAGTAAGTGACCGATCATTGGTGGCCTTGTACGGCTGCTACGGCAGCGACCACCCCGGCTCTCACGTGAGTCCGTCTCACCAGCCTGATTCGTATCATTTTTCACTTTCAGGTACTGAATGTTAAATATAAACCAGTATTTTTAGTTTACATTTTCTAATAAGGTAGCTACTATTACAAGGGCGAGAATGTCTCGAGATGTGAGGGGATTTATTTGAACGAGGGTGGCACGCCGCAGTCACCGTGTCACTGCTGGCGTGTTCAATGTTTTTTTCATTTTTACTTGTGTCACTCTCCGTGAAAGTGGTTGGATCATGCTACACTCTTCACCATCAGAAAGGGAAATTATCTTAACTTTCCGAACCAATTTTTTCTACTTTTCTGCGGCCAAACGCCTATGGCGGTGTGAGAGGGAGATACACTGAGGGGAACAGCTGACCGACTCACGAGGGGGGACACACACCGCCACCCAAAAGATAAGCGGGGCACCCCGCGCGCCGCCATTCATCGTTTCAGCGTGTCTGTACCTGCTTCCTCGCCACTGTCAGCCCCTGGTGCTTCTCCAGACTCCCTCGAGTTAGTGAGGGTAAGAGACAGGCACTGTATTTGTGGTCTGTTTTAAGGTAGAGAACAGTAAACAGTGAGAGAGCTGAGTGAGGTCAACTGTGGTGAGCGTTCCCGTTTGTCCTGCCGCTGCCTACAGTGACCTTGAACTTGAAATTTACTGGCTACGTGAGTTTTACGGCGAAAAAGGCCCCCTGTGTATATGCCTAGGCTTCCCCTTGACTCAGGGGGAAGGGCCTAGGACTTATACACACTAGGGGCCCGGGGTGTGTGTGAGTAGCCATACAATTCCAGCACTAGCCGGTAATCTTGCTACGCGTCCCGTCCTGTCTCCCGGGCCCCGGGGGGGCCGTCACCCCCCTGCCCATCTGATGTCACGAGACCAGCCAAAGCAGGTGTTGGAGCCCACCTGACGACAATAGGGGCGGGGACGTGGCAGTAAATATGTGTTAGTTCATTCACACACTTCTCGCCCTCCACAAACTTTTACCAATTTCCCATACATATATTATTTATTTATCTCTATAAAATGGTTTTATAAAATATCTCTAAAAAAAAAAAAGATCACGTTAATCATGCCTCACTAATAGTCACTTTTTACAAATTGTGAAAACGAAAATGCCGACGTGTACGAGATGTCGATACTTATTTGTTTTCTTTTTTTTGGTCACAGAATGCCTGAAGGCCTGAGATCTGACTGTTTCACCTGTTCACGACCTGCAAAATGACTTCCAAAAAAGCTTCCATCAAGGATTATTTCAAGTCGAAACGTGGGAGATGAGATGGTGGGAAGAAAGACTGCGAAAAAAAGTAGAAAAAATTGGTTTGGAAAGTTCAGATGAATCCATTTTGATGGTGAAGAGTGTAGCAGTGATCCAACCACTTTCACGGAGATTGACACAAGTAAAATGAAAAAAACATTAAAACACACCCGCACAACCCAAAATCTGATAGAGGCGTGTTCAACAACGCGTACCCACTGATATATCAGCTTCTCCATCGTTGGGCCCAGCACAACCTAAACTTGACAAATATCCTCAAACTTTATTTTGAAAGAAACAACCGCTCTTTTCGCCAGGATTGGTATGAAGCATTTCCCCGGCTGGAATATTTTCAAAGTACAGATAGTATATATGTTTTGCTTGTCGACATTTGTACACCTAGTGTAAATGTTGAAAAAAACATTCACCACTGCAGGATAGGGTACGCCGTTAAACAAAAATTCTTTTCTCAACTTTGGCATGCCAATTTCCTATGTAAAATGGAATTCTAAAGACGATTTTATCTTATTCCATTTTTGCATTTGAGTAATTCTTACTATGCAAAATCGCACTTTTATATTGCACCCCTTACGAATAATGCTTAAATGAGTACGCAGTGTCGGTTGGTCCTGTTGTATTGCATCATGCACCAATATGAGTTCCAAATGAATAGCGTGGTAAGCTCTTCTGACAGTTGGTTCATCAGGGAAATACATCACAGTGTCACAGCCCTCCGTTTTGGGCCCAGAACGTGGGCCATCATGTCCTTCTTAGACCTGAAGCAGGGCATTTGGGCTCCCCGGGGGTGGGCCGAGCCCGGATGAACCCGTCTCTGGCCTGCTGCCCACCACTGCTGCCGCAAACCTCTGTCACCTGCTTCACGACTCTTTCGGTGCTCTGAGTGTGGATAGAGAACTCCGGAACTCGTACGGCTTGACCACGATCTCCTGGATCTGATCCCCGGGGCAGTGAACAGGTGAATGCCGGCTCGTGCACCTGGCCAGGCTGCCAATGATCAGGTCTGCAAGCTGGTGACTGACAAGTTCAGCTTGGGTGTGATGCGAGGTCTTACACGGTGTCCCCATACTCCTCGCCAGACCCTCAGCTTCAAAATCTGGGTTTACGGCGAAAACCCCGGCGTCTCACTCTGGGGTCGCCATCAGCGAGAGGAGGACACATTTTGGGGTTGCGCATCCC
>JACEEZ010014900.1:0-21051 GCA_016584305.1 Chionoecetes opilio
GGGGGGGGGGGTTTTTTGAAGAAGGGGAAAAAACCGGGGGAACGGGGGCCCAAAAAAGGCCAGAAACAGTCCGTTATTTTAGCTGTTTGACCCTTTTCACAGGACTAACGGACGGGGACATGCAAAAGGGTAACTGTAGACATTTTGGGAGTAAGGTATAAGGCAATTTAAAAATAAACCTTAAAATAAGGTAAAATAAAAAATTTTTCCTAACAGGGATAGAACTGGAAATTTTTTGATATTTTTTGGGCCGAAACAGCGTGTTTTTACCCTTTTTTGACCCACCCCTGGATTGCGGCTAAGGACAGTGCACAAGGGAACTGTAGACATTAGGAGCACAGGTATAAGGCAACTTAAATAAACCCTTAAATAACCCTAAAAAAAGGTAAAATAAAACTTTTTTCCTAAAGGGCGTATACGTATAAAGGGTAATTTTTTGATACTTTTGCCAAAAACAGTCGGTTTTTTAGCATTTTTGCCCCATTTCCCGTGGTTTGGGGTACAGGAAGTGCAGGGGAGTCGTTAAAAACCCCACCCCTGGATCTTTAGTTAATAAAAAAATTTCCCTCCGTTCCCAGGTGCTTGGTATCATCACATCTGTGGTCGTTTACTCTAAACAGCGAAGCGCCCGGACCCCCCTGCCCCCATTTTTTACCCCTCAGCAGGAAAAAACCCCCACGGATTGACCACAGGCAAAATTTTTACCCTATTTAGTAAAATTCGTAAAAAGCGTCCTCCTCCTTTTTTTTTTTCCCCCCCTTTTTTCTTATTCTTTTTCCCCCCTCTCTCTCTCTCTCTCTCTCTCTCTTCTTCCTCTCCTCTCCCCCTTCTCTCCTCTCTCTCTCTCCTCTCCCCAAAAACACAAACAGTAATATTGGAAAAAAAATATATTCGTAAATAACATAGATATTTTTCAGCAAGTTTTAAAAAAGTGAGTGAGGGGAAAAAGATGAGGGGAGAGGAGAGAGAGAGAGGAAGAGAGAGAGAGAGAAATGGGAGGAAAAGAGGAGAGAGAAGAGAGAGAGGGAGGACGAGATAAGAAGGATTGCCGTAGGTAGGAGGGGGACCTTTCTTCTTTTCTCCTTCTCTTCTCTTCTCTTTCTCCTCTTTTCTCTCTCCTCCTCTCTCTCTCCTTTTTCCCCCTCTCCTTTCTTCTCCCCCTTTTCTGAAAATTATAATGAAATTTTTCGTAAATTAAAAGACGCAAACAATAAAGTACCACAAAAGTTTTGACATCTAAAAAAGATGAATAATATATATAAAAAATTTTTTATATATATATATAATATAAAAAAAATTTATTATATAAATATATATATATATAAAATAATTATATATTATATATAATATTTTTTTAAAAATATAAAAAAAGTTTATATTATATATAAAATTTTAATATAAAATATATATATATATAAAAATTATATATATATATATATAAATTATATTATATAAAAGAGAGGAAAAGACAGAAAAGCCCTTTTTCCTCATTCAATTCCTCCATTTCCACCCCTCCAAAACCCTGTCCACATGTGTGTGTGTGGTGTGGTTTTGTGTGTTTTTGCGTGCGTGCGTGTGTTTCTTTTGATAAACATTAACAATTTACATTATAATAATGTGTACCGTACATTAAACCTTATGTTCTTGTTTATTCATCTAATTTATTATACAGGGCTGAGCTACCTCTCGGCCCCGTTTAAAGTAATTTTATCTTTCTCCTAGAGGTTAGTGTGGGGGGGGGCCACCCCCCCAAAACTCGGGAGGCGGGGGGTGGTCTTCTCTCTCCCCTTCTCTCTCTCTCCCCCTCTCTCTTTCTTTTTCCTCTTCTCTCTCCTCTCTTTTTTCTCTCTTCTCTCTCCCTCAAGAGAGAAGAGGGAGAGAAAAGAGAAAAAGAGAAGAAAGGAAAAAAGGAAAAAGGGAGAGTGAAGAGGGGGAGAAAAAAAAGAATAACCATTAGAAGTCTCAATTTTTGAGGGAAGCCCTCTGAAAATAATTTTTTTTAAGATAATTTTCTAATTACGGGGGAACATGCAATACACGTTCATCAATAAAGTTTTAAACTTATTTTCTAATGGAACAAAAAAGTGATGGGCCCAGCTCAGAGTTTCTAAGCCATATTTC
Organism: Chionoecetes opilio; assembly: GCA_016584305.1. Classification (NCBI taxonomy): domain Eukaryota; kingdom Metazoa; phylum Arthropoda; class Malacostraca; order Decapoda; family Majidae; genus Chionoecetes; species Chionoecetes opilio. The sequence continues at coordinate 2,122 of JACEEZ010014900.1, forward strand.
ACCAGCTTTTTTTTACCCCTTTTCCAAAACGTAACTCCCAGGGGTCCGAAAGCAAACACAAAACTGACTTTTCAAAACCCCCAAATGGTGAACGTCCTCATGTCACCGAAATCTATTTTTCCAACTTTTTATCAGAAACGCCAAACTTAGATACCCCCAAAAAAAACATGTACCAGACACCATAAGTAAAACACCTCTCTCCTTTCTCCCTTCCCCTCCCCCTCCTTCCTCTCTTTTTTCCCCTTTTCTTCCTTTTTTCCCTTTCTTTTATATATATATATATATATTTTATATAATATATAAAAAATAAAAAATAAAATAAAAATAATAATATACTTTGTATTAAAATTTTAATTTAAAAATTTTATACCCTGAATGAATTCTAGCCTCCAATTTTTAAAGCATCGGGAATGACTCCCCAAAACTACTTGGTTTTACTGAGCCAATTCCAATCATTACCACCCTATTTGGAACCAGTTTTTCCGCCTCCAGGTGTTGGGGGGTGGCCTCCCCCCCCAAAACTAAGCTCTTAGGATGAAAGATAAAATGTAGCTATTAAACGGGCCATACGAGCGTACTCAGCCCCTGTAAATATAATTTGAGAATACAACAAGAACATAAGTTTTTAATGTATCGGGACAATTTTATAAAGTAATTGTTTAAGTTTATGCAAGACACCACACGCACGCAGCACGCAAAAAACACACACCACACAACACCACACCACACACACACAAACTGATGGACAGGTTTGAGAGGGGGGAAAAGTGAGGAAAATTTGAAGAGGAAAGAGGGCGTTTTTTCTGTTTTTTTCTTCTCGGGATTTTATATTTTTATATATTAATTTAATATATATATTATTATATATATATAAATAAATATATATATATATATATAATATAATTAAAATTTCATTTATATAGAGTCAAAATTTTTTGGTGAACTTTTATTGTTATGGCATATATTTACGAAAAAATTATAACTTTTAGAAAGAGAGAAAGAAAAAAGAGAGAGAGGGAAAGGGAAAAAGAGAGAGAGAGAGAGAGAGAGAGAGACGGGTAGAGAGAGAGGGGGAGGGGAGAAAAGAGAAAGAGGGGGGGAGAGAGAAGAGAGAGAGGGAAAAGGTCGCCCCTACGACCGACGATCAAATCCTTTTATTCGTCCCCCCTCTTCCCCTTTTCCCCTTTCTCTCCCCCCCCCCCTCCTCCCCCTCTCCCCCCCTTTTCCCCCCCCCCCCCCCCTTTTCCTAAAAAATATGAAACGAAAAAAACCAAAAACGGGGGGGTTTTTTTTTTAGAAGGGAAAAAAAAAAAAAAAAATGGAAAAAGGAAAAAAAAGGGGGGAAATTTGGAAAGGGGGGAAAAAGGGGGGCCCAAATTTTTGGGGGAAAAAAATTTTTAAAAAAAGCCCTTTCTTCCCTTTATAACTGGGGAAAAAATTTTTTAAAAATTTTTTCCTTGGGTTTTTTTTTGGGGGAAAAAGAAAAGGGGGGCCCCGGGGGGGGGGGTTTTTTTTTTGGAATTAGGGCAAACATAATTTTTAACAAATTTTTTTTTTTTTTTTTTGTGGGAAAAATTTTAATTGGCGTTGTTTTAGATCTCCCAAATTTTTGTTTTTTTTTTTTTTTTTTTTATTCGAAATTTTTGTATCCGTCACGTGGAGATTAACAATTAATAATCCAAATTTATATACCAGTTCAAATCAGAGAGAAATCAGTAAGTAAATTAGGGGAAAAACTCTGGCATCACATTGGCGGCATGAAATATACATGCAACCACTGCATATTATAATTTACTCACAGTTTATGACTCGTATCTCTGATGTATGTTACTTGACACGTTGTAAATCAGTTAGAGGTAGAGTTTCCGTGGTGGTTTTTTTTTGCCACTTTTTATTGCAATCACATACCGTAATAACAGTAAAGTCGCCACTCGTTGCACTAATGTCGCCAGGCGCCATATATTTACGAATGATAGCCTCACTACTGCTGTGTCTGTGCCACTGAAGATGTACACAGTAGTTGTATATCATTACTGATAATGTTTACCGTTTCAGCGTTGTTTTATGCTTTTGGTATCGTGCAGTATATGTCACTACAGAAGGAATGAGAGAGTAGAGAGTAGAGAGAAAGGCATGATGAAAAAGAGAGAAAGAGAGAGAGGGAAGAAAGAGAGAGGAATGTAGAGAGAGAGAGAAGGGAAGGGAGAGGAGAAATAAAGAGAGGAAGGGCGGGACGCCGAGAGAGAGAAGGGAAGGGAGAGAGAGAATAAAGAGAGGAAGGGAGAGAGAATAAAGAGAGAGGAAGGGAGAGAGTAGAGAGAGTAAAGCTAGAGAGGAAGGTAGAGAGAGAGAGAGAGTAAGAGAGAGGAAGGGAGGGAGGGAGAGAGAGTAAAGAGAGAGGAAGGGAGGGAAAGGGAGAGGCCATGGCTGGCGTGACTTTTGTAATCAGCTGTTTGGTTGGCCCCAGAAACCGGACGGCGAGCAAACAGTCCGTTTATTTTAGCTGTTTTGACTCCATTTCTACAGGACTACCGGCTACAGACATGCACAAGGTACACTGTAGACACGTAGGCAGCTACAGGTACTCAGGCAACCTAAGTAAACCCTTACCTACCCTAAAATAAGAACATTGTATTCCCTAACATGCGTATAGAATCCGGGGTAATATTTTGATACTTTTTTGCCGAAACAGTCGTGTAGTGTTAGCTGTTTGTTGACCCATTCCCGTGGATTGGCGGCTACGAGGAAGTAAAGGCCAGTTAACTGTAGAACTTAGGCAGCTACAGGTATACAGGTTTGCACCTAAATAAACCCTTCAATAAACCCTAACATATGTATTACGTAAAATAATAAAATATCTACATTTTCCTAACTTGGGTGTTATAGAATCCTGGTAATTATTTTGATCACTTTTTGTGTCTCGAAACAGGTCGTTGTATTTTAGCTGTTTTGACATCCATTTCCGTGGATTGTCGCTACAGGACAGTACACACGGTAACGGTAGACAGCTTTAGCAGCTACAGGTTGTCCAGGCAACGGTAAATTCTTTCACTGCATGGCACCAAACTTCCCTACACAATTGGCAGCAGGGTTTTGTTACCTTACGTGTATTCTATGCAGCATTTCTCTATGACTTTCCGTCACAAATCAATAGTTTCGGAGATACAGGAACCATTTTAGGTGGAGGGAGGAACTGCGTCTCCTGGGGAGTGTAATACAAATAGAACATAATGTGCCGTACTCTCCCCTCTTCCTATTCTTGTGACCTGCATCGCTTTTGTTTCGGAGGCGCACCCGTGGCTACCTTACCTTACCTACCTTACCTAGCGTATCCTAACCTAACCTAACCTAACCTAACCTAACTTAACCTAACCTAACCGAACCTAACCTAACCTAACCTAACCTAACCTACTTAACCTAACCTACCCTACCTTTTTGAAGAAATAATAACCTAACCTTACCGTCTAACCTCCTAACTACGGGTCCATAATAAAAAATAATAAAATACCAAACAAAGCGATGCAGGTCACAAGAAGAGAAGAGGGAGGCATTGTGTAAACAAGGGAGAAATATTCCTCCCCCCACCTAAAATGTTCCTATATCTCCGAAACTATTGATTTGTTACGGAAAGCTCATAGAGAAATGTCTCTTAGAATACAAAAGGTAAACAAAACCATGCTGCCAATTGTTGTAGGGAAGTTTGTGCCATCGTAAAATATACCGCTTTGTCTTAATGGAGATAGTTTTTATTTTGCGCAAAATAAAAGAAAAGAAAAAATTATCTATATAATATTACTATATATATATCTATCTATAGTCTATAATATATATATATATATTTTGTGGTTAAGTTAGGTTAGTTTCATTAAAACCTATAAGGTTTGGTTTTCCATTTTTTTTTTTTTTTTTTTTTTTATTTTTTTTTTTTTTTTTTTTGGTTTGCGCAAAATAAACTAGCATCATTAGGACAAGCACCTATTGTAGGCCCAAGAAAACATATTTTGTGTCTGAAACACACCGCGAAACTCTCGTCCTTATTACCGTTTAGGTTAGGTTTAGGAATAGTTAGATTGTTAGTGTAATCTTAGGTTAGACTTTGGTTAGGTTAGTTTATCAGTGGGTCAACCCCCCGCTAGGTTAGGTTAGGTTTATTTTTGTTAGACAAATTTCTCTAGATATAAGGAAATTACCCTGATCTAGGGAATTTTACCCCCCCTACACAACCCTAATTAACGTGTTTCCGACGCAGAGTTTAAATTGGTGTGGACTTTGTTCCCACCCGAAAATCACGCATTCTTCCACAGGTCCCACACGAAAGGCAGCTTGTTTGGTCTAAGTGGAAGTATGGGCAAACACCAGAGCTGGCGCAAACTGGGTCTTTTTAAATCTATATAATGGGGACAGTTAATAATTCCCAGCCCCCAATAGATCCTGTTTGTTTGATAATAAACAGAAGATAACATGCGTGATTAATTGTAAGAAACATTTACTTTTGTCCCATTCAAATTTCCTTATTATTAAACTGACATCAGTCGTCACTATTTAACCAGATAGGTTTATCTATGATCTATAAAAATATATACTGTTTTCTCAATGCAGCTTTAGAATTGGAAAACTGTGACGTAAAGGTAACCTTTGTCATGGTTCTTCCATGTAAAAAGTACATATTTTATACATTGTATTTTAAACAATTTTAAATCTATATATATGAAGACCTATACAGCTTCTAGACGTATATAGTGGCGATAGACAACGGACTTCATTGCCGTATCTTATTGTCTGAGTGTTATTGACTTAAATATGGTAATAATTGCAGTGGTATATCCCCCCAAAAATACTTTAAGTATTTTGCATGGTTGAGAAAACATTGTAGGATTTTTTTTTTGGCATCTCATAATAACAGCAGCATTAGATTCTACAACAATATATAGTGAATTGCATGCTGAATGAACCTCCCTTTTGAAACGGGAAGACTTGAAAACATCTTCAAAAAAAGTGATTTTAAGCTCATATTTGAACAATTATAGAGAGCACATTTTTCATTGCATTCTTCAAATGGTTAACATTTGAGATAGACATATCAATTACTTTCTCAATCTTATAGCGTAATTCAAGTCTCTATCATTCTTGGTGCGTGAATGGGTAACTATGATAAGCGAAAAAGAGAATAAAAAAATACATCTTCATTTTTCAACCAAGGCCCACTCAGAGCTCGTTCTTGTGCACATATATATTGATAAGGCGTCATGATATCACCAGTAAAAATGAACACTCGCCGTCCATAATTAACTGAGAGAGAGGGTACAAGTGTAAAATAGATCAAATTGTAAGAGTTCCGCTCTCATACTTTTTGAACATAGCCCCTCCCGGGGACTAACTGAATAAAGTCGCCCACTAATGCCGTCAAATTCAAACCATTTGCAATCCCCAATGGAGCTTGTTTTGAATAATAGTCATTCAAAAATTTTCTCAAACCGATTTTTTTCAATTTTTCCTCAGTCCTCCCTCTAACCCCCAATTTAAACATATGGAACAAGCTTTATCCTATCATATCCAAGTTTAAAAAAAAATTATAGGCAAAAAAAAAAAAAAACACTTTAATGCCCACCAAAAGTATAACGATACGTATATTTGTTTGAGAACATTTTGAGAAAGAAATTTTTCCTTGTGGAAACCTGGCAAAGTGTCCGTAGGCAAAGTGTCCGTATGCAAAGGTGTCCGTAGCAAAGTGTCCGTAGGCAAAGTGTCCGTGGTAGCTAATGTCCGGTACGGCAATGGGTCCGTAGGCAAATTTGTCCGGGTACCGTTGGTTAAGGTTCAGTAGGTTATAATCTCGCCGGGGGTCGAGGTCAGTTAGCAGGTTAGTGGCTAATATTCCGCAGGAGTTGGCGGGCAACACAGACCATGCAGTTATTTGTATATAATAGCTCGGTTAGTTTTAGGTTTAGGTTAGGTACATTTTAGGATGGTTTGGTTAAGGTTTTGTGTCGTTTATTAAGGTTAAATAAGCGAATCTGATGGTGCGTGATTGCCCGGTTGCCGCGGCAGGCTGGTGCTAATCCAAACTCCTGCGGAATAGTTGGTATTATTCCTGATGTTTGGCCATACTCCCCCCTCTCCCACAAACAAGCTGGGGAATGCGGATTTTGGACTGGGGTGCAAAATATGGCGTCGCAACCACATAGTTTTTGAGTTAGGGGTTTTGTAAAAATTCCCTAGATCTGGGAAAATGGAGTTTGAGTTTGAAGTTCCAGAGACGTGTGAACCTGCCGATCCCACAACAGAATGATGACAGGTGTCGGAACCCGTCTCCTGGCCCCCCCGTTAAGAGGTGAGGTGAATTTGTTGTTGGTCGAGGGGGGTTGGAGCCCGCCCTTTTGGGACGTTAGGTTAGGTCTCAGATTATCGGGAGGTGGTGGGTCGAAGCTCCGCTAGGTTAGGTTAAATTTCGTTAGTGTTAGATTACTGGAGTCTCGAGGGGAGTGGAGCCGCCCCACTAAGAGTTAGGTAAAAATAACTGGTTAAAGAATTCCCTTAACATCTAGGGAAACTCCCCTAGATCTAGGGAAACTCTAATGATCTAGGGAAACTAGGAAACTCCCCTAGGAATCTAGGGAAACTAAAAAAGGGGGGGTGTGGAAAAAAAAAGAAAAAAATCCCCTGATCAAGGAAATTCCCCTAGTCTAGGGAATTTGCTCGCGTCTACTTCCAAGTCCAAATAACACGTGTTTTCCGACGCATTATTTGTCCCGCACCCAAAATCACGCATTCCCACAGGTCCCCAAGCTTGTCGAGGGAAGAGGGGAGTATGGGCAAGCCTAGAATTTACCGAATATTTACCTGTTGTATGATACAATCAGTCAGCACCACTTTAGCCCTGTGGGTGTACCCCTTATGCGTCGTGGTCTAAGGCGCTAGTGTTTTGAAGTGCAATAATCTGGTGATGGTGTAGGTCGAACCTCACCGGGGCAAGGATCAAGGAATTGATTTATTTTTGCATTAATGACTAACAGCCTTAGTTATGTGTTCTGTTGGAAGGACATACTGAGGGGATTTCCGAAGGTGTCCTGTGGCCCAGGCAATGTAAAGCCCCTTCCCCTGTCGCTTCTCACCACAACTCCCCATGGAACTTACATGGCTCCATCAACACGGCCACATGCACTCGTCATCAGGGCACAGTTAACACCCCCCTTGACCAAGACTGCCCCTTCTGAAGCTCCCTCCAGAATATCACAACACAGATAGAACATAGTTAAGAAGAGTGCAGGATGTAATCCCCTCTGTTACACGGTTAGTTTGGTTTGGCTAATTGTCATATCCTCCCGGCAGGGCGGGGGCCAGAAGGGCGGACCACTTGGCGGCTGGCGGGTGGGCTGGCGAATGGACGAACGCACTTGTTTTTTGTACAATTCCGTCCCCTACCCTGGTTTCTGAGGCACTGACTATTGTTTCCTGGGCAGTTTTAGAGCTTTTGTCTGGATGAGATACATTGTTATCACAGGAAACGGCGATCTAGGATTTGGTGATGAAAAACAGACAAGAAACCTTTTTTACCGTAGGTTTTCCTGGGGTAGAAATCTAGAATATCCCATCTGAAAAAGCACCAATTTTGGTCGGAAAATTAGTCCCGTGTCCTACTGAATGACCCTCCCAGCCAAGTCATTCCGCGCCATCATGGCTACGAATGCTCTTTATGAATTAGAATGGAACAATCTTTTCCATTGCTATATTAAGTGTATTTTATTGTGAAACTCAAAAGTTTAGGCCTACGTACATTTGCTAAAGACCATATAAAATACTACCTTAAGTTGAATATAAAAAATATAAAGTTGTTGGCACAGTGCCACCTTGGGCCAGTCACTCTCCTCGTTAAGGCAGCAATTCCTTCTGACTGATGCAGAGTTTACATGTACCGTGCTGCACTTATCCACAGACTCTAATATACCATAGCAGTAGCCGTTTCTGTGTCGTCTGTCTGTCTGTTTTGGTAGTCCGAAACTGTAAATTAAATTTTGATGAGAATGTAGACTCAAAAATCGCAATCATCTAGGTGGTACCAGCTTGGTCCCACGTCGATTGATAATTTTGAAGGCGGAATTTGCGCTAAAAACATTTTTAGGAGTATTAGATTACAGGAAGCAACTCGACGGTAACGCCTTGCCGCATTCACAACTCCCCGTAGACTCATGACTTACCGTTTGTGTGGGGGTTGCTGTGCGGATTTGCAGGAGTTTTTCTATTACTGCAAATTTCCGTCCGCCTGATATGTTTTTTTTTGTTTATATTTCCATATAGTCCAGCAAGAAGTAAAGTGACGTAGTGACCACAGGAACCGAGAAGACGTGAGTGTTAACGTTATCAGATGCATGCAACATACTTGAGGAGTTTTTTATCTCTTGCCTCTTGCTCTTCTTGGTCTCCCAGCCCAGCCTCCTCCTCACTCATCCTTGCCTTTCTCCTTCTGTTATTGCCCTTACCTATTTTATTATATTAATCCACCTTATCTATCTATATATACTATAGCAGCACGGCCGTGTGTCTGGCCCTGTCTGTCTGTTTTGGGTAGCCGAAACTGTAAATCAATCTTGATGAGATCGATTGGCTAAAAGGAATCGCAATAAATCGTAGTTGGTAAAGGCTTGGTCCCATGTCGATTGAATAATTTTGAAGGGGGGTTTGGGCTAAAAAAAACTGTGTTGAGCAGGCGGTTTTAAGCCATCCAAAATCTGCAGCTATTCAACAACACAAAATTTCTCGAATTGTATTCAACTCGCGATCGAGACACCAACCGCTTCCTCTGCTACTGGCTCATCCTCTGTAATGCTACCCGCCGGCAGGACAAGACGTGTTTGTGTGACATATGCTTCTGACGGTGTAATTGTAACTACTACAACATTTACTCATATAATTATACACACAACTCTCGTTGTTTTCCGACTAATGAGGGGAGAGCCTGTCCGGGAACTGCACAGTCCAGGCATCGCAAAAGTCCGCGGCCATTACCCCCAACCCGACGTTTCTCCTACTCTAGTATTTACTGTTCCGCCTACCGCCAATATAACAACTATCCCGCCCGCGGACTTTTACACGGCACTTTGTTGTTGTTTTTTGGGCTGCGAGGAATCCTTGAGGAACACTTTGAGCCACTGGTAATTCCCTATGATGCTATTACAGGCCGCTTGTAGTTGACCTGTCTTCCTCAGGAAGGCACAGGTGAGGCGGATTACGGCGTGTTGCCGGGGGGGTGGACGCCACCGCCGCCAGCAGGGTGGGCAGGTCACAGTGGCGACGTTCAGGGCAATGGATTGAGAGCGTAGCACTACACGGTGGGAGTGGAAGCGCGGACACTGCAGCAGAAAGTGTTATCAATAGTCCCTCAGAGACGCTCCTGCACCAGGGCAAGTGGGGGTCCGGGACTGAAGGAGGCGGTGCAGGTGAACTGTGAGTGTCCCTTGTGCCAAATGTAACAATACGACCGCTGACCTTGCTGCCACCTGGGTGGAATGCCAGCCCGCCACCACAGGGTGGGCAGGTCACAGTTGGCCGACATTCAGGTGAGGGTTGAGAGTGTAGCACTGTGTCTGGACGATTCGAGCGAATACCTTTTGAGCAGGGCTACGATTCGAAGCGAATACTTTTTCGACGAAGGAACGTTGAGCGAAGGACGCTTCGAGCGAATACTTTTTCGAGCGAATACTTTTTTTCGACAAATACTTTTTCGAGCAGAGATTCGATTCGATCGAATGCCTTTTTCGACGGAAGGACGATTCGAGCGGAAACGTTTTCGGCGCGAATACTTTTCGAGCGAACAGACGATTCCGAGCTAATACTTTTTCGAGTTCGGAGGACGATTCGAGCGAATACTTTTTCGGGGGGAGGGACGGAGGACGATTCTAGCGAATACTTTTTTCGAGCGAGGACGTTCGAGCGAATACCTTTTTCGAGCGAATGACGATTCGAGCGAATACTTTCCGAGCGGAGGACGTTCGAGCGCATACAGTTTCGCTAAATTTTGGTAGTGCGTGGGCTTTCAACAATTTCGAGGCCAAAACCTTATTTTTCCTGATAGTTTGATGTGTATGAATGACCCTGGCACTTGTTTTTTGTCGGAAATATTTTTTTGTTTTTACAGGTGTGTGGGGATCCCCGCCCCACCAACCTTGCTCCACTTCTCACTGCCATAGTATTGACAATTTTCTTTTTGTTCTTGAAATATCTCTGTTACTAAACCGAACCCCACCATACATACCTAACCTAACCTAACCTAGTCTCATTTAAACCTAACTTAACCGTTTCGCTTGAAATATTGGTATATTTTTTCGTTATAATAGGTTGTTTTATAATGCCTCACTTTTTCCTTTCATCAAACGTTCACACAAACACACACAAAGGCGTAACAGATAGGCGTACGTCCTGTTTCTATAAATAGCTATAGGCATGTACAATCCAGGCAGAGGGGGATGAGATCAGGTCAGGTACCCTGGCGTGTATGTGTGTGTGTGTTCTTACCTGCCTGACCCTCACTGGTACCGCTTTACCGCATATAACACTTGAGTCGCCATCTGCAATAATTGTCGCCTAGCCGCCCAAATATACGAATTATAGTCTCACTACTGATGTGTATGTGCCACAAGATGAACTGCACAGTAGTTAGTATCATGACTGTATCAATCTACCTTGACCCTGGTTTCAGCGTTGTTTTTTGCTTTGTATCTGCAAGTTATAGACGCTTCTCAATGGTCCCTACTCGTTTTTTTTTCGCGCAACGAACGAAACGGCGTGAGGACACTCAGAACAAAACACTATTGCAGCCTTATGTAGGTCGCCACTCTGGTGATATTTATGAAATTTTGTTCATTTATAGCCATACTATGCAAAGATGAAGACACAAATGACAGACTCTCCAGATAGGCCATTCTCAACTTTTCCTGAAATCATGGATGTAGAAAGTATCTATTACTCTACCAAACATTTGTGTACATAAATAACGTCGAAAAAAAGTTGTCCTGGGGCTTTAGTGTTTCTACGGCATGGATGTCCTAAGGCAGCCCGGCCCCTAGCCCGCCGGCCAGGGTTGCCAGGGGCCGTCGGTTGTCCAGCCCAATGGTGCTCTTTTTAGAAGGTTGAGGGAAACGATGGCCGCGGTTGGCGGTTTTTGGGCTGTTTTTAGTTTCAAGTTGCGGATTTTTGTGTTGATTGTCTTCGAAAGCACATGACACATTTGCACCCGTTCATGATAATCCTCAAGGAGGATTATCACAAAAATTATCGTCAAGGAGGATTATCACGACCGGACTTTGACCTGATTAGGACCTCAGCCGTGACCTCCCATGTCACATCCTACTGACATCCCTAGGGATGAGTAATTATATTGACCTGGGGCATGCCACACCTTAATTTCATTCACACCTCCAAGGCCCAACAGCCAGAGGCCATTCAGCCTCTCTCTAACTTCTAATATCTAACTTCTAACTTCTAATATACTATATAAGGAGAGAGACTCAGAGAGACTGTCAGACACAGGTACTCTCTACTACATCTGCCGTGATCAGATGAGGATATAAAATAGCTTGCGTGAGTGACTTGCAAGTTGCAATACAAGAGTTTAGAAAATACATGACATGTCCGTGCATTCCTGCATAGAAGTAACCCGTACTGTTGCAATGAGTTTATCCCACAGAGGAAATGCTGTCACTTTACAAAGGACATTTATTCCAATGCTGACGATCAGGAGTATGTTGATATACCTGATATATAAATGTTTAGAAAAAAACACATTGTTGGCCTATAGCATGAATGGGATGTATCCTAATATATATATATACTAGCCGCAAAGCCGCCCTCCGGGCGGACTTTTTGGCTAGCTCCTGCGGAGGGCTATTGGTGGGCCTTCGGCCCACTCGGCCCACCACCTGTGTTTGGTGGGCCGAAGGCCCACCAAACATGGACTCTCCAGATAGCCTCTTCTAACTTTCCTGAAATCATGGATGTAGAAATGTATGTATTCCCCCCACCCATTCACTCACCCATTACCCATCACCCCCCACCCATTCACTCACCCATTACCCATCACCCCCCACCCATTCACTCACCCATTACCCATCACCCACCACCTATTCCCTCACCCATCACCCATCATCCCCAACCCATCACCCCCCCATCCATTCACTCACCCCAAAACCCACACCATTCCCCAATCCCCCCCACCCATTCACTCCCCCATACCCATCACCCTACATAAAGGGTTTCCTAAAATTCTGCCCCCAAATTTTTTTTCACAATTATCGCCAAATGGGCTGCTAAAAAAAAAAAAAAAAAAAAAGAAGTGATGGGAAATTCTTTCATAATTGGGCAAAAAAACCTTCCCTGGTCAACCCGATTCCAAAAATTGTCCCCTATGGGGGATTGGGGCCCACGGGGGGGCGGAACCTATACCGGACACACACACACCCCCAACACAGACAGACAGAAGACAGACAGACTTTCGCTTATATTTACCATTACCCACCCCCCCCCAAACCTATTCCCTCCCCCAAACCCACCCCCCACCCTTTTCACTCCCCCCTCCCCCCACACCCATTACCCATCACCCCACCTATTCACTAAAACCCTTTACCCAAAACCCTACTTTCAAGGTTTCCCAATTCTCGAAACCCCCCTTTTTTTTTTCAAAATTTTATCGTAATAGGCTGCAAAAAAAAAAAAAAAAAAAAAAAAAATTTAATCGGATCATTCATAACGGGGCAAAAAAACCCTTTTCCCCTGGTAAACCCCGGGTTTCCCAAAAAATGTCCCAATATAATTTGATTGCCCCCCAGGGGGGGCGGCCTATCCCAGACACACACACCCCACACAAAACACACAGACAGACAGACACATTTCCCGCTTTTTTTAAAACTATATATATATAATATAAATATATATATATATTATATATTTTTATATTTTATATAATTTTTTATATTTTTAATATAATATATATTATTAATATATATATATATATATATATAAAATATATAAAAATATATATATAGGGAAAAAGATAGAAAAAAAAAGGGGAAAAAAAAAGTATTTGAAAAAGTAATTACCTATAAAAAAACTTTAAATTAAAATATAATAATTTTAATATATATAATATAATAAAATATATAAAATATATATATAAAATTATATATATTTATATTTTAAAAATATATAAATATATATATATATATATAAATAAATATTTTATTTATAAAAATAAATTTTTTTTTTTTTATAGGTAAAAAATTTTTTCCTTTTTTTTCCATGTTTCCGGGGTCTTGACCCTCTTTACCACCCCAACGATTATAATTTTTTGGGTGTTTTTTCGCGGCTTTTTGAGACTGGGGTGGGCCTTTTTGAAGCTCTTTTTTGGAGTGAGATTGGGTGGGAATTAGTCTGCGGACCTGGCAATCTGTCCCCACCTAGGGTCTCTGATAAAGGTACTCTAGCCCCACGGCTCCCACCCCCCTTTCCTTTCGTCCCCACCTAGGGTTTTCGGTTTTAAAGGTACTCTACCCCCAACCGGTGCACCCACCTTCCTCTGTCCCCACCAAAGGGTCTCTGTATAAAGGACTCTAGCCCCCCCGGGTTTGAAACCCACCTTCCTCTGCCCCGTCCACACTACCAAACTTTGTTTGGAAAAAAATTGTTTCCAAAATGATGCAAACATTTTTGGGGAAAAAATTTAAGGTTTATTTATTTTCAATCCAGAATGGGGAAAAAGCGAGAAAAAAAATTTTTTTTTTGTGTGTGGGGTGTGTGTAGTGTGGGGGGGTGGGGAAGGGGGGGTGTGTGATAGGTGTGTGGTTAGGGTGGTGATAGGTGTGTGGTTAGGTGTGGGGGTTAGGGGTGTGTGTAGGTGGGTATTTGGGGGTGTGATAGGTGTGGTGTGTTAGGTGTGTGTGATAGGGGTGTGTGTTTTGGGTGTGTGATAGGTGTGTGGGTTTTGGTGTGGGGGATGGTTTTTGGGGTTGGTTAGGTGTTTGTGAAGGTGTGTGTGTTAGGTGTGGGTGATAGGTGTGTTTTGGGGTTTGGGGGGGGGTTGGGTAGGTGTGTGGGTTGGTGTGTGTGATAGGTGTGTGTGTTAGGTTTTTGTGTGATAGGCCGTGTGTTGTTAGGGTGTGTTGTAGGTGTGTGTGAAGGTTTTGTGTGTTTGGTGGTGTGTTAGGTGTGTGGGGTTGGTGTGTTTGATAGGGGGTTTGTTAGGTTTTGTGTGTTAGGTGGGGTTTTTTAGGGGGGTGTGTTAGGTTGTGGGGTTAGGTAGTGTGATAGGTGTGTGTGGTTTGGGTGTTGTGTTAGGGGTGTTTGTAGGTTTTTGTGTGTTAGGGGGTGTGATAGGGGGTTTTTGGGAGGTGTGTGGTAGGGGGTGTGATAGGGTGTGTGTTAGGTGTGTGTGATAGGTGGTGTGTTAGGTGGTGTGTAATGGGGTTTTGTTAGGTGTGTGTGAAAAGGTGGTGTGTAGGGGTGTGTGATAGGTGGGGGGTTTAGGTTTTTGTGTGTAGGGGGTGTGTTAAAGGGGTGTGTGTGGGGGTTTGTGGGTGATAGGGTGTGTGTAGGTTTTGTGTGAAGGGTTGTGTGTTAGGGGTGTGTGTAGGTTGTGTGTTTGGTGTGTGTGATAGGTTGGTGTAGGTGTGTGTGATAGGTGTGTGTTTAGGGGTGTGTGATAGGGGGTGTGTTTTAGGTGTGTGTGAAAAGGTGTGTTTTGATAGGTGTGTGTGTTGGTGTGGGGGTGGGGAGGTTTTGTGTGATAGGGGTGTGGTTGGTGTGTGGTAGGTGTGTGGTAGGGGTGTGTAGGTGGTTTTGTTTGGTGGGGGTGAAAAGGGGTTTTTTGTTAGGTGTGGGGTGTTAGGTGTGTGTGATAGGTTTTGGGAAGGGGTGTGTGATAGGTGTGTGTGATAGGTGTGTGTGTTAGGTGTGTGTGTAGGTGTGTGTGTAGGTGTGTGTGTTAGGTGTGTGTGATAGGTGTGTGTGATAGGTGTGTGTGTTAGGTGTGTGTGTGTTGCGTATGTGTTGCGTGTGCTTATGCGCGAGTGTGCGTATGCGCGTGTGTGCGCACAGGTGTGTGTGTATTGCGTGTGCGTGTGCTCTCGTGTGTGTGTGCGTGCAGAGGAACCTACACGAGGCCGTGAGACCTACACGTGGTACTTCCTGTAGTATTACTGGTTATATGATTATAGATAATAGCAATGCAATAGTAGCGATGGCAGTAATTTAAAGAGAGAGTAATTAAAGCATCAATAATAATAAAAATAATAAAAGTAAAATTTACATAGGCGAGGAGACTAGCTGCCCCTCCTTGTAATTAAGTCATGGCAGATGGGGAACCTGACCTGACCTGCCTAATTAGAATAAATAGCGGCAACTCCGCCGTCGCCACCAGCGCAGTCACAGACCGCGGGCCAAGCCCTCCCTCACGGACAGCAGTCAGGCCAGGTTAGGTTAAGGTTAGGTTTACTTTAAAATAAAGCCAAACTAAACCCAACCTACCCTCGCTGCTGTCCGTGAGGGAGGGATGGGACTGGGAGAGGCGCCCGTCACGCGGTCTAGACTGTGCTGATGGCGACGGCGGAGCAGCACCTTATTTATTCTTATTAGATCATTTTGTCCGTGATTTTGAGCAAAGTAACAGCTTGCCAAGAGGTTTGAAGGTTAGTAGAAGACGCATATGACAAAAGTTTTGTCCATATGGTAGCAATCGAGATAAAGCATAAGCGATAAAACAAAACTTTCCTGTAGTGGCCGCCGACTGCCGCGCCGCGGCAGTCGGCGGTGTTGTGGTGGGATCGGATCTCAACTAAAAATCTATTTCTAAACCAGACATCTGACAGAAAATCTCTTAAAATGCAATAAAAAGCAATTTCTTAGTCCTTATTGTTTAATACCATGCGTGTATAGTAGCATTTCTATCCTACGCTCGAATAGCCATTCACTCCAATGATCCTACGCTCGAAACGTCATTCACTCGAAAAGTCATTCGCTCGAATCGTCTTTCGCTCGAAAAGTCATTCGCTCGAAAGGTCATGTAACCGTAGCACTACACGGTGGGAGTGGAAGCGCGGACACTGCAGCAGAAAGTGTTCAATAGTCTCAGAGACGTTCCTGCACCAGGGGCAGTGGGGGTCAGGGGACTGACGGAGGCGGTGCAGGTGAACGGTGAGTGTCTTGTGCCCAAATGTAAACAATATGACCGCTGACCATGCTGCCATCTGGCAGGAGGCGCAGACACTGACCAGGGGTGACAGGAGACGCTCGGACCGCCGGACAACTTTGTCGATTTACGGACTGGCCCAGGCATTTGTCCGGGACTCTGACATATCCCCGGACCTCGGATTTTGTCAGGCAAATCCGATATCCGGGAAATGGAGGTCCGGGAAAACGAGGGTTGTGTGTACTCATATAATATGCATTATACTTATATATTAGGGTGGCCCAAAAGTTTTTATTTTTTATTACACACCCTCGCATTTGTTGCGGTGTGATGAAAAAATGACTCAGTAAAAATTTCAGGACAATTTAATAAAAGGAAGTGGTCTCCCACACCACATCTTCAAATAGCAACACGCGACTGACTGGATTCAGTGAATTATTATGCTATTTGTAACTTTTAGTTACTTCGCTAAAACATTATATTTAGTTGTAAGTCACCAGACAAATGATGATCACATGACAAATGACCCATTTTGACTTCAGCCAAAACAAAATGTGTGTGTGGGGGAGAGGGTGTTGAGATGGAGGCAGTGTATTGGAGTGACGGGGCTTCGCTATCAAATACAGAAGGAACAAAAGGTGTAATACAAATAATACATCCATCAATACCACTTCAGTTCATTATTTTAACTTAATACTGCATATATTTATTTGCTGTCTTGGGGTATTGAAAAGGCACAACACCGTGCACAGTAATGATATAAGCATTGTGACACTTATGACGGGATGCACCATCCGCATAGCGGCGCCACCTGTTCAAAATCTAAAATGGCGCGGCCCGAGTGACGCCTCTCTGTGAAGCTCTCTGCTTTAACTATGTATTGCACTTCTATTTTCTCATATTTTGCATAAATCACGTTGTGGTATACTGTGTTGTATACTGTATTAAAGTGTTTAAGTGTTCTGTATTTATATATTATGTGAAATAAACAATTTCATTGTCACTAGTCACTCACCATTATAACACATGCTGCATTTTAAATTCAAAAGATAATGGAAGAAGAGATCCTGGGCCTCTCGGAGGCTTACGCGCTGCAGATGTTGAGTACTTGCATCTGAAAGGGGCTTGTGGTCGCTGATATACTTGCGCCAGCACGAGCGATGGTAGCGGATTTCCAACCCCAATGCTGTTTTGCTATCTGGGATGGATGCAATCAGAGTGTCAAGTCTCAATCTCATGACGTCATTTTCCAGACGGACAGTATGTAACTTTAATTTAGTCCAGGCATCTACTGTTGATACAAGTAAAATCTGCTTGTCGCGATTACTACTCTTGTATCCCACTTTCATGCACCACACACACATAGTCTTATCATGAAGGACACCCATGCTGGAGCGGAGCCTTTTAGGTGCACTGGCCTCTGGCGGAGGGTCTTGTTGATCTGATGAAGTCTTGATGCTTCATTTCTTTCAAGATGTTCCTCGGATTTCTGTTGGCGTTTTTCAGCTTGGCAGAGCTTGCGCTTGCTGGATAATGATGCGTAGCAAGTGCTGTGCATGGGGTGACCTTTAGGTCCCTTCTCCCAATCCACATTTTCATGTACATGTTGAAACTGATCAAGTTCTCTCCAATTTAAAGACTTTTCCCGGATGGATTCCCACTTCTCAGGGTAATGTTTTTCCAAAAATGTCATCTGGGTGTACATGACTTTCCACAGAGTAAAATGCACTTGTATTCATCTCAAGCCTTGTCTTGTAACTCTTCACTGGCTTTTCTATTAGCCATTCTTTTAGTCACTCTACAAGTCGGCGATGCCCATCAGACGGGCAAGCGATGCATCTAAAACAGAAGAAAATTAATATTACATATAATTTTTTTTGCCATTTCGTTGTTTCTGGGCATGCGATGCAGCTGGAAAAGTATGACAAGAAATATTAGATATAAAATACAGCATGTTTTCCCCATTTCCCCATATCATACTTGAAAATGTATGTCAGGATGTCCCTGAAGCTCTAAAATAATACTTCCAATGAGTTTATCATGCTAAAATAAGTGGAAAACAACACCTCACCTATCCATCTAGCTTATCTTGTGCCGAAGATATTATATTTCATGTTTTTCAGGATGGGGGACAGTGGCCATCCTGGATTTAGTGGTCAAAATTATCCCTAAACTGTACTATAACCATTCCAGTGGCTTTGTAATGTCACAATTACTAAGCAATGACACCTCATTCGTCTTTCTAACTCATCTGATGCCAGAGATATAACATTTTATGTTTTTCAAGATGTCGGCGGCGACCTTTTTCAATATTGGGCTCTAGAAAAGTTAGCCGTCATTTCCCAGAGGGGCGTAGGAGCTAGTTGTTCTTTACAATGGTCCAGGTTATCAAATCCAGCGAGAAAAAAAGGTAGGAAGAAAATGGTCACGGACTCCAAGAAAATGACTCTACTATAGCGTACAAAACAGCCGTACACTTTCCCGGCCAAAACCCGTTCCCGACGGCTCCCCAGGGTTGTTACGGAGGAGCGGGGAAACTGAACAATGAGGCATTGACGCCGATTTTCAGAGTGACCATCATTCTTATCACATCAAAAATACATGGGAAAAGGCATTTTGACCTCTACTCAATTCCGGTTGAAAGTGCTGATATGCGACTAGCCAATAATAGCGTCATTTTTTTTGTTGTTTAGCCCACTATTTTTAAGTGAAGCGTTTTCTCTTTAAATAGATTTTGATGTGGTTTTTGAATGAATCTG
>JACEEZ010014902.1:0-10000 GCA_016584305.1 Chionoecetes opilio
GGGGAAAAAAAAAAAGGGGTTTTAGTTTAAAAAAGGGGGGAAAAAAAGGGGACAAAAACAATGCCCCCCCCAAACGAAAAAAGAAAAAGAATGGTACCGCTCTCTATAAAACCAGAGGCCCATAGAAAAACGAGAAAAACAAGAGGATAAAACCAAGAGATAAAACAAGATATAAAACCATCGAAACCGACTGAGCAAAACAAGTCAGGGGGGAAAGAGAAGAGTAGGAAACAAGGATGGCACGGGTACGTACAGATAAAAGAAAGCCAGTGAGGAGTCTGAGAGAACAAGAGAAAACGACGACGGAGCAAAGTTTAGCAGAGGGAAGAAAGGCGAAAAGAGGGAAGAGAGAGAGGGGAGGAGGAAAGAGAGGAGAGCAGAGGGGAGGGAGAGAGAGAGCGTGACGAGAAGAGAGCAGGGGAGAGAGAGGATGAGAGAGGAGGACAGAAAAAGGGGGGAAAACGGGAGGGCGGGAGAGAGAGGAGAGGAGAAGAAAGAGAGAGAGGGAGGAAAGAAGAGAGAGAGAGAGAATAGAGAGAGAGAGAGGAGGAGGAGAGAGAGAAGGGAGAGAGAGGAGAGAGAAGAGAGAGGAAGAGAGAGAGAGAGAGAGAGAGAGAGAGAGAGAGAGAGAGAGGAGAGAGAGAGAGAGAGAGGAGAAGAGGAGAGAGAGAGAGAGAGAGAGAGGAAGAGAGAGAGAGAGAGGAAGAGAGAGAGAGGAGAGAGAGAGAGAGAAGAGGAAGAGAGAGAGGGAAGAGAGAGAGGAGAGAGAGAGAGAGAGAGAAGAGGAGAGAGAGAGAGAGAGAGAGGAGAGAGAGAGAGAGAGAGAGAGAGAGAGAGAGAGAGAGGGAGAGAGAGGAGAGAGAGAGAGAGAGAGAGAGAGAGAGAGAGAGAGAGAGAGAGAGAGAGGAAGAGAGAAGGGGAGAGAGAGAGGAGAGAGAGAGAGAGAGAGGAGAGAGAGGGAGGAGGAGAGAGAGAGAGAGAGAGAGGAGAGAGAGAGAGAGAGAGAGAGAGAGAGAGAGAGAGAGAGAGAGAGAGGAAGAGAGACAATGAGAAGAGAAATGAGAGAAGAAATAGAAGAAGAAAAAATGAATAAAAATATGAATACAAAATATGAATACAAAATATGAATACAAAATATGAATAAAAGATATGAATAAAAAATATGAAAAAATATGAAAAATTATAATGTAAAACCTAGAGGAGGAATGGAGAGTGGCAAAAATAGAAATCTACGGAGAAAAAAAAAAAAAAAAAAAAAAAAAAAAAAAAAAAAAAAAAAAAAAAAAATGATACAGATGTGAAAACAAGAGGAATGGAGAGACAGCCCCAGACCCAGCCCCACACCTCACATCATGAGGAGGACGGGCGCCAGCATCTCCCTGACGTTGATGAGGTGGTGGATGTAGGCGCGGGTAAAGTGCCTGCAGGTGTAGCACTCACAGCCATCCAGCAGAGGCCCTTGGTCCAACGCATGGCTGCCAGGGTATTGCATGTATTACTTCACACTGGCATTGGACTCACTGGGTTTTATATGAACTACAGTAAAACCTCTCGTAGTCGGACCCTCATTATTCGGACTTTTATATTATTCGGACCTCGTCTTTTATTTTTTTTAAGGGGTTGAAATTTCCTAACCTAGAATTTTTTTTTTTTTTTTTTAGGGGTTTAAATTTTCTAACCTAGATTTTTTTTTTTTTTTTTTTTTTTTTTTTTTTTTAGGGGTTTAAATTTCCTACTTTTTTTTTTTTTTTAGGGGTTGAAATTTCCTATACTAGTTTTTTAGAATTTTAGTTTTTTTTTTTTGGGTTGAAATTTCCTAACTATTTTTTTTTTATTTTTAGTATGTAATTCTCCTTTTTTTTTTTTTATCTAAATCCCCATTTTGCTTCTTGACAATTTCCAATAGAGTTTTTGGTTATGAGAATTCTACCTAATTTATTGTTTTTATTAAAATTTCCACAATTTTTTGTTTTATTTTTTAGGCTAAATTTCTAACCTAGATTTATTTTTTTTTTTACTTATTCCTTAAACGAAATTTCTACTACATCCCCACTTCCCAAACCGATAGGACAACCTTTCCTGAGCCAATTTCAAATGGTTACTGTCTAATGACATTCTACCTAAATTACTTGATTATCCCATCTTTTAGTACTTTTTTTAGTCTCTTAATGTTCCCTTTATCTTTGTCTTTTCGTCCCCTTGCGTTCTTTCTTGTTTCCCTTGACCAGTTTTTTCTCCTTGCCCCATCTTGTCTCATCTGAGTTCCACCTTCCGTTGCAATTCTACTCTTGTTCTGGCCTTCCGTTTTCCTGCCTTGTTTCCCTTCTCCTTCTTCTTTTCTCTCCTTCCCTTCCGTTCGTCTCTTCTGTTTCTCCCCTTTGTTGCTTCTGTTCTCTCTGTTTCTCCCCTTCCGGTTGCTTCTTTTCTCTCTGTTTCTCCCCTTCCGGTTGCTTCTTTTCTCTCTGTTCCTCCCCTTCTGGCTGCCTCTCTCCTTCATGTTGGAGCTGCTCTTCTACACACACCTTCAATTTCTTATCCAGGTGCTCAAAGCTGGCCACGCCCTCTGCCTCTTGACACGCCTTGCCTCTGAAATGCCTCTAAAATGTACACTCCTTGCTTCTAAATGTGCAGTGTTGAGGTAAGGACTCTTCCATAAGATTAGATGAGACACGACAACTTTATATTAGGTAGTTCTATGAAATCATTTACTAACCTGCAACTTAGTCACTCATATATGGAAAAAAATCTTACTATGTACTCAGATTTATTTATGTAGCAAAAACGAATTATGTCTCACGGTCAATATCAAACGGCATTTATTTCACACCTACAGATATATTTCTCTGATTTCTGGAGACTAGAAATTCAACACATGTTCAGATATTCAGAGCTGTAGTCATAAACCCTTCAATAACCATTTCATTACTTCTCGTTTCTTATTTTATCTTTTTTTCTCAGTTTTTAGTTATTGCTCCGTTAGAATTTTTTTTATATAATCATATTACTGTTCAAACAATACTATAAACCATAGGACAATACAGTGTTCAAGCAATACTAGTAACGTGGGGGGGGTGAGAAGTGTGAAGGGTGGTGGGGAAGGGGAGACAAGTAACTGTGGGGGTGGTGGGGGGAAGGTGAGACAAGTACCTGTGGGGGTGGTGGGGGGGAAGGGAGACAGTACCTGTGGGGGTGGTGGGGGGAGGAGAGACAAGTAAACTGTGGGGGTGGTGGGGGGAAGGTGAGACAAGTAACTGTGGGGGTGGTGGGGCAAGGTGAGACAAGTAACTGTGGGGGTGGTGGGGCAAGGTGAGACAAGTACCTGTGGGGGTGGTGGGGGAAGGTGAGACAAGTACCTGTGGGGGTGGTGGGGGGAAGGTGAGACAAGTACCTGTGGGGGAAGGTGAGTGCGCCGTTCCTCTGAGTCACCAGGTGGGGGAAGGAGGAGTCAAACATGTCCACGCCTAGCTCCACCAGACTCACCACCAGGGCGGGACTCCAGCTGCCCCCCGCCTGCACCACCCCACCCTCAGGCAGACACTCCTGTAACAAAGTATTAACCCCTTGAGGCCCAGAACGTAATTTCCATTGTAATTTGGTTACCATTAGACGATTTTTAGTGAATATAAACAATATTTTATAGATATGACCTGCTTAGTATCCTTGTCCACTAACTTATTTGGTATATTCAGTCACTTTTCGTAATTTTATGGCTATCAAAGACGATTTTATATAGCAAAGGAAAGATCTGGGCGTGAAGGGGTTAGCACTTGAGAACACTGCTTAGATACCTCAGATGGAAACATTTATGATTAACTACAAATCCACCTAGGTCCTGAGCTGAAAACTGGGGTTGCCTGTCAGGAAGGGCATCCGGGGCGTAAAACTCGTGCTGCAAATTTAAGTGATGAAAGCTGTCAATCGGAAGCGTATCATCGACCGTCTAACCTCATAGGGCATTATGGGAAAATCTGACTTTAAACAGAAAGATGATAAGGTAGAATGTAAATAGTTGTGTTGTGGTCAATAAACTATATATCTCCTATCTATATGTATCTATATCTCCTATCTACATCTATATCTCCTATCTATGTGTATCTATATCTCCTATCTACATCTATATCTCCTATCTATATGTATCTATATCTCCTATCTATGTGTATCTATATCTCCTATCTACATCTATATCTCCTATCTATATGTATCTATATCTCCTATCTACATCTATATCTCCTATCTATATGTATCTATATCTCCTATCTATGTGTATCTATATCTCCTATCTACATCTATATCTCCTATCTATATGTATCTATATCTCCTATCTATGTGTATCTATATCTCCTATCTACATCTATATCTCCTATCTATATGTATCTATATCTCCTATCTACATCTATATCTCCTATCTATGTGTCTCCTTGATGCTCACCAGCGAGGTCCGGACCAGCTCGGTGACATGGCCCGGTGTGAGGCGCTCCACCTCCGGCCCGCTGGTGTGGAGTCCCTGCACCACATAGCCACACACCCCGGCGCCCTCCTCCACCCACTGGCACACACCCTGGGACCACCTGGCTCGCTCCGCCTGGCTGTGGCCCCCTAGCAGTGGCACCAGCAAGCCACACCCCTGCAAGGCCTGATCATGCAACCATTCATGTGTTAGTGTGTGACAAGTGTGTGATAAGTATACACAACAAATAACAAATTGATCCATGTGCTATAACTACAAAAAATCAAATGCATAATAATAATAATAATAATAAATAATCATTTCATTCTCACCCGAAGGCATACAGGAAAAACAACAACAGTAATAACAGTAAAACATAACAGTAATAATGACAGTCAAGTAAGCAATAAAGGCTGCCATGAAGTAAAGTAAGACATAACAGTAATAATGACAGTAAAGTAATAAAGGCTGCCAATAATAAAGTAAAGTAAGACATACCAGTAATAATGACAGTAAAGTAAGTAACAAAGGCTGCCAATTATGAAGTAAAGTAGGACACATCAGTAATAATGACAGTATTGACAGAAACAGTCCTCCCTAACAAAGTAATAAATAGGAATAAACTCCCTAAACAGAGGAGGCAGGGCAATGAGTGTGTAGCTGGTCACACCTGGGACTCTTTGTGGTGGTGTAGGCAGGCGCTCACATAAACCTTGGACTGCGCCAGGGACTTGGACACTCGCTTCTTGGAGGCCCCCAGGGGTGTGTCCGCATCACTGAGGGCCTCATACCAGTCTGGCTGCATCGCCTCCACCAGACGCATGTACCTGTGTCATCATCACAGGCTTGTAGGTAATGGTGAGGCTGCAGAATTCAACTCATACTGCTCTACAGGTCTTAGAAAATAACTATCAACTTAACTTATACAGGTTGAAGTTCCCAAACTCGGCAACCTCGGGTCCAGCGCCGAGCCGAGTAATGGAATTTTCCGACTTTTAGAACGTAGATATATTAAGGGGATAAAAAGCCATCCAACTTCTTCAAAAGGTCAATTTTCTCAGAAATAGTTAACACATTGTTCTTCCTTTTCTTTTCACTTCCACGAGTAGGTGTTCCTGGACGTTTGGGAGCCATAATACCAATAACAGACCTGTAGAAGTACACAAAATAACAGTGTACACAACTCTACAGTCACAACACCACTGAACAATAACAACAAACAAATCGGCGGGAGAAACCAAGCGGCCTAGTGTGGTGGCACCCAGCAGCCGACCCGGCAACTACGCGCCGGGTTTTGGGTGTTCTGCCGTGTTTTGGAAAATCCGGAACCATAGCCGAGTTTTGGGTGTTGCCGAGTCTTGGGATGCCGAGTTTGGGAACTTCAACCTGTACATGATTATAACCTTCCATCATCAATATCTATCACCACAGCTTTTCTCACACTGCCTTCACAACTTCAATCATAAAACTTAATGGGTAAGAAAAACTGTGCCTTTATCAAAACCATCTATGTGTTTTCTGAAGTGCTGAAATCTGCAGGTGAAGGACTCAAACACAAACACATAATGACAGTAAAGTAAGTAATAAAGGCTGCCAATAATGAAGTAAGGGAGGACACAACAGTAATAATGACAGTAAAGTAAGTAATAAAGGCTGCCAATAATGAAGTAAGGGAAGACACAATGTTCAGTAATAATGAGAGTATTGACCCTACACAGAGGAGGCAAGGCAGGGGTGTGTTGCAAGGGCTGAGTACTCACGTCTGTGCATTAAGGATGTGTCGGCCGCCGTACGTCCAAGTAGACACTCCCTGCTTGTCGTTGTACCCACTGGGCGTGACCTTGGTGGGGTCCTGCACCACCACACCCACACTGTGACTCTGGGGGACACGATGGCAAGGAGGGATAAGTCAGGTTTACTAATTACTTGCATCTTAATACTATACGTATCACAAATATTTCAAGTGCCAAGGATAGATAACAGTTATAAGTTCAAGTTTACTGTATCTATACCTTAATGCTATATGTATCACAAATATTTCAAGTGCCAAGGATAGATAACAGTTATAAATCAGGCTTACTGTATCTATACCTTAATGCTATATGTATCACAAATATTTCAAGTGCCAAGGATAGATAACAGTTATAAATCAGGCTTACTGTATCTATACCTTAATGCTATACGTATCACAAATATTTCAAGTGCCAAGGATAGATAACAGTTATAAATCAGGCTTACTGTATCTATACCTTAATGCTATATGTATCACAAATATTTCAAGTGCCAAGGATAGATAAACAGTTATAAATCAGGCTTACTGTATCTATACCTTAATGCTATATGTATCACAAATATTTCAAGTGCCAAGGATAGATAACAGTTATAAATCAGGCTTACTGTATCTATACCTTAATGCTATATGTATCACAAATATTTCAAGTGCCAAGGATAGATAACAGTTATAAATCAGGCTTACTGTATCTATACCTTAATGCTATATGTATCACAAATATTTCAAGTGCCAAGGATAGATAACAGTTATAAATCAGGCTTACTGTATCTATACCTTAATGCTATATGTATCACAAATATTTCAAGTGCCAAGGATAGATAACAGTTATAAATCAGGCTTACTGTATCTATACCTTAATGCTATATGTATCACAAATATTTCAAGTGCCAAGGATAGATAACAGTTATAAATCAGGCTTACTGTATCTATACCTTAATGCTATACGTATCACAAATATTTCAAGTGCCAAGGATAGATAACAGTTATAAGTTCAAGTTTACTGTATCTATACCTTAATGCTATATGTATCACAAATATTTCAAGTGCCAAGGATAGATAACAGTTATAAATCAGGCTTACTGTATCTATACCTTAATGCTATATGTATCATAACTATTTCAAACTAGTATATTTTTTTCAGTTACAATGCTTCCTTAACATCTCTGGTGCAAAAAAAGAATACAAAACCAATTCAACCCAAACCACACAATTAAAGTTAGTAATTTGGCATAAAACAAAATATCTTCGTACTGAACATGGGCAGAAATATACCGCAATTAACACTAAGATATGTTAGAAAAAGCATCATTTTCCTACACTTTGCATCACCGAAGCCTTACTTGGAGTGCAGCAAAGTGTGCCACTCCCTTCTTGAAGTCCTGGAGCACCTTGACATGCTGGCAGAAGTGCTGGGCCGGGACACAGAGCGGGGCCTCCCTTCCAGCCACCAGGTGCAACACATCCTACAGGGCCAACACAACACATGACTTCCCTCAACATCCTACAGGGGCAACACAACACAACACATTACTTCCCTCAACATCCTACAGGGGCAACACAACACATGACTTCCCTCAACATCCTACAGGGGCAACACAACACATGACTTCCCTCAACATCCTACAGGGGCAACACAACACCTGACTTCCCTCAACATCCTACAGGGCCAACACAACACCTGACTTCCCTCAACATCCTACAGGGGCAACACAACACATGACTTCCCTCAACATCCTACAGGGGCAACACAACACCTGACTTCCCTCAACATCCTACAAGGGCAACACAACACCTGACTTCCCTCAACATCCTACAAGGGCAACACAACACATGACTTCCCTCAACATCCTACAGGGGCAACACAACACATGACTTCCCTCAACATCCTACAGGGGCAACACAACACCTGACTTCCCTCAACATCCTACAGGGGCAACACAACACCTGACTTCCCTCAACATCCTACAGGGGCAACACAACACATTACTTCCCTCAACATCCTACAGGGCAACACAACACATGACTTCCCTCAACATCCTACAGGGCCAACACAACACCTGACTTCCCTCAACATCCTACAGGGCCAACACAACACATGACTTCCCTCAACATCCTACAGGGGCAATACAACACATGACTTCCCTCAACATCCTACAGGGGCAACACAACACATGACTTCCCTCAACATCCTACAGGGCCAACACAACACCTGACTTCCCTCAACATCCTACAGGGCCAACACAACACATGACTTCCCTCAACATCCTACAGGGGCAACACAACACCTGACTTCCCTCAACATCCTACAGGGGCAACACAACACCTGACTTCCCTCAACATCCTACAGGGGCAACACAACACATGACTTCCCTCAACATCCTACAGGGGCAACACAACACATGACTTCCCTCAACATCCTACAGGGGCAACACAACACATGACTTCCCTCAACCAAACTTGGCCCAAAGCCAAAGAGTCTGAGATTATTCTAGTGTTTGCCCATACTCCCCCCTCTCCCCCAAAACAAGCTTGGAGACCTGGGGGAATGCAGGATATTTGGCTGGGGTACAAAATATGCATCGCAACCACATCGTTTTTAGTTAGGGATGTTGTGAAAAATTCCCTTATCTGTCTATTTATAATTATTGTCTGATAACAAACACCTTGATATATAAGAACATAAGAAAATAAAGAAGCTACAAGAGACCGGAGACCTACACGTGGTAGTTCCTGTAATAACGTATACTATAATATTATAAGGTAAAGAGAGACTGATATACTTTTAGTGCTTGTTGTCTGGTGCCTCAACCTCTCCACCACTACCGATATAACGTTGACAAGATTTTATCCACCGTCACTGCACATGATTATACTGGGCATGAGGAGGTTGAAGACATACACCTTACATAAGGGACAATCTGATAGAAGTTTTTAAGTGGATAAAGGGATACAATATAGGTGATGTAGGAAAAGTTCTTAAGGTTAGTAAGCAGGGTAGAACGAGAAGTAACGGATTCAAGCTGGAAAAGCGTAGATTTAAAAAGAAATTGGGAGAAAGTGGTTCACAAATAGGGTGGTGAATGATTGGAATGGACTAAGTCGTCAGGTGGTCAATGCGGAGTCTATTGGGGTCTTTAAAAGGAGTCTGGATAAATTCATGGATGGGGAAGAGAGGTGGATATAGGTAGAGTTAGGTAACAGGAACTACCTTTTGTAGGTCTCACGGCCTCTTGTAGCTTCCTTACTTTCTTATGTTCTTATGCTCATGGTTCATTTACCCATATTTTTTTCACCCCCTTACATAACTCTCTCCCCTGAATGTAGTTTTTTTCACATCATTTGTTTACATACTTTAACAATATCCCCCATAACAATACAGTATAAATAACATTCATAAAAAAATAATTACATTCACTTGTATACAAAAATATACATCTATCCTTTTTTCCGATCATTACTCTCTGGGTCACAAAAACAAAATTCAGTCCTTCCTTTCATCCTTTTCATCAATTCATCCTTTTCCAGCCAGACAGAATAACCATGAACACTACATTACACTTCCTCTTACTCCACATAACCACGCCACAGCACTCACACACCTGGCTATCCACCTCACTCTTACTCCACATAACCACGCCACAGCACTCACACACCTGGCTATCCACCTCACTCTTACTCCACATAACCACGCCACAGCACTCACACACCTGGCTATCCACCTCACTCTTACTCCACATAACCGCATCACAGCACTCACACAC
>JACEEZ010014902.1:12500-17500 GCA_016584305.1 Chionoecetes opilio
CCCTCACACACTGACATGGTGGGAGAAGTGACGTCTCTGCCAACACAGCATCTTGTGGCCTGTGAACAATGGAGAAAAGGATGAAATTTCCAGCATTTCAAACCCCTACAAAACCCATCGGAAATAAAAAATAACAAGGGGGGGCTGGGGGAGTGAAAAAACCCTCAGCGAGGTTAGGTTACGTAATTAATCCCCAGACTAAGTTAGTTAATTACTGGGGGGTCTGGGGGGGCACAGCTCCCACAATTATGTCAGAAGAGTATTGGTCAATAGGGAGTATTGTACTAAATTGCAGTTTTAGGTAAAATTCTAGTCCTTTCCTGCCCTTATTAGGGGGCTTTTTTCCTCCAGACCTTCACAGATCCTTTCAGATACCTCTAACACGTAATTATAAAGTGGGGGAAGAGGTAAAAAAAAATTAAATTACTAACCTAACCTCAATATAACCTAACCTAACCTACCGTAACCTGGTAAAACTATAGTTCTTTCTCGCCCTTAGGTCTCGCTAGGTGAACCATCTATATTGGTAAGGTTATGTTATGTTATGTTATATTATGTTATGTACATTGTTAAGGCTAGGTTAGTATATTTTTTTTTTTTATCTCTCCCTCACTTTATAATTACGTTTTAGAGGTATCTGAAGGGATCTGTAAAGGTCTGGAGGAAAAAAGCCCACTAATAAGGGCGGGAAAGGACTCTAGAATTTTACCCAGTTTGACCCATATTTTGTGAGCCCCTGTTACTTGCCCCTATTATTATTAACATGCCAGTGCCTTGTTTCGCTCTCCCCTTATCACCGCCTGCTCAGTGCTCAAGGGACGCCACAGTACAGCGGGGTGCAGTCAGTTCGTACACAAGTTGTTTCGTACACCAGTAGATTCATACACCAAAAAGTTGTTTCGTAGTCTATATGAAACCATAGTAGTTTCGTACACACAGCTCAGAGTTGAACTTGATTACTAGTTACGAAACACCAGATATGTATGAAAAACTAAAAATTAGTAAACGAAACAACTAACAAAACCTGGATACGAAACAACTTGTGTACGAAAGTCCCTGTAACCGTACTGCAGCACCTCCGCGGTCCATGCAATAACCGGAACGGAGATTATTTTCCGGAACGGAGGCATTCCAAAACGGGCTGGAGGGTGGGTTTAGAAGGGTCTATAAGGGTATATTTATGTCTTAAACAGTTCGTTGATGTCGTTTGTGTCACCCACATAGTAATTCATAGTAGGATATTTACGATTGATTGACGATCATGACAACAGATGAATACATGATAACTTTCGGGAAATTAACCGCTAGTAGCTATATGAGAAAAAAAATTCAAATTTGTTAAATGCTATTGCAAGAGGTATCAGTGGAAAGGTCTTGAAACAAACTTTCCAATGACACCAAGATGACCCTCCTAGGACCTAAAATAAGAAAGTTACATCAAATAGAAGTTCGCCTTTTGGGCATATTTTTGTCTTATAAAACAATAGGATTATTGTGACCGATAAAAATTTGGCATCATGAACACTCATGGTTTGGTTAGGTTAGGTTAGGTTTCATTAAAACATAAGGTTAGGTTAGGTTTCATTTTTTTTTTTATATTTTTTTATATTTTTTTTTTTTTTTTTTTTTTTTTTTTTTTTTTTTTTGTTTGCGCAAAATGAAACTAGCACCATTAGAACAAGCACCTATTGTAGGCCAAGAAAAAGTAGTTGGTGTCTCTGAAAACGAACGTGAAACTCTCCTCCATAATTACCAAAAAAACAAAAACAGAACGAACGAACAACGAAATGAAAAAACAGTGCATTGACATCGATTACAGATAGCCTGATAAAATTGTTGCTACTCGATAAAAACTTATCAAATTCGACATATAGACGGACAAATAACTAAAGAAACTTATTGTATTAGTTTCAAGATTAATTTCACTCGCCTTCAGCAAAATTGACGAGCGTTTTGGCGACCTGTCACGAAACACATCTCCATTTCCGCGGAATGTACGTGATTTCAGAAATGTTCCGAGAATTTTCGAGAATTGCTTCTGCAACGAGTTGAGGGGTCAATGTGTGTACTACGTCATCAAATCATGTGTAAGCTCGTGCAATCACAGGAAAACACACAAAAAACTGATTTCTTAGGGGGTTCACAACACAACTTTTGCGCTAAATTTTGCCAATTTCGATGAAAAGAAAACGGGGCTGAGCTGAAATGTTGACAAAGTTGTCAAGCGTGAAATCGGAGAATATGCACATACCTACCGCTAGTCAATCTCTGATGTCAGCACAATCTATAAATGTTAATTGCAATTAAGGTTATATAAACTAGCCGATTTCTGAAAAAGTAATCAGTCTCTGATAAAACATGTCCAACATGTCTCGTCGCAATAGTTTTTCAATATCGTATATCAATCAGTTTACAATATCGTCGCAATATTTTCCAGAATGTACCGTTTAATGTCGAATAAAACATTATTATTCTTTTAATAACTTCATTCAATGTCCCAATAAATGCCAAATTGTCTTAATACAAACTCCGTTCCGGACATAATCTCCGTTCCGGACCGTTCCGATTATTGTATGGACCCGCACCTCCGTACCTTTAGGTCCCGCCACCGTGACCGCCATGTGACTCCTCCGGGCCCTGCCTCAGGCTGCTTGTGGCCCTCCTGCTCCTCCTGCTGGCTCCTCGGTGCAGTGGGGAGACAGTCTGTGCATCAGTCTTCCTTCAGGCTTATCTAACACTCCTGTATGTCTGTTTTTCTCCTTTCTGTCACTTAAACTAGGATGAAATTGTTGCCTTCAGCTCTTCTGTTTTTCTGTTTGCTTAAGCCTGAACTTGAGATGAGATTTGAGACTAGAGTGAACAATGTTTTTATTTTCTGAGGATATGATTCAGAGATAAATATAATTCTTCCCAAAGAAAGTAAGAAGACAAAAAGGCAAGGAAATAAATAAATGGTAGAACAGTGAGTTTGATAGGGTAAAGAAAGTATGGAAACACTTGAAGAGGAAGTGTAGGAGTATGAGAAGGAATAGCGGCAAACAATTATGCCTCTGTGACAAGCCCTAAAACCATCGTATAGCCAGCCAGAGAGCTTACCGAGAGGTGTCACTCGGGTAACATGGCGCGCCATTTTGATTTCATGGACGGCAGCGATCCTAGCGGGTGGTGCAGAGAGCTCTCTGGTTGGTGCACGCACTGACAGTCGCCCGTGCAGATAGAGGGAGAATCGCTCCTCCTTTTGGTGATAATGGAAGGTGGGAGAGAGGGAAGGTATAGGAGATATGAGAGAAGGAAAGGAGGAATAATTAAGGAGTAAGGAAGAAATTGGAGGGATGAAGAGAGTCAGAAGAGGAACTGACGAGGAAAGAAATAATTGGAATCAAAGAAGGGAGGGAATTCCTCCACTCACCCATTACCCATCACCACACACCCATTCACTCACCCATTACCCATCACCCCCCACCCATTCACTCACCCATTACCCATCACCCCACACCCATTAATTCGCTCACCCATTTCCCTTGTCTGGCACATTCACCTTTTTGGCATTAAATCAATCAATCACCCATTTTCCATCACACCCAAGTGACCCCAACCCATTCACTCACCCATTACCCATCACCCCCCACCCATTCACTCACCCATTACCCATCACCCCCGACCCATTACCCATCACCCCCCACCCATTCACTCACCCATCACCCCACATCCATTACCCATCACCCCCAACCCATTCACTCACCCATCACCCCCAACCCATTCACTCACCCATTACCCATCACCCCCCCACCTATTCCCTCACCCATTACCCATCACCCCCAACCCATTCCCCAACCCATTACCCATCACCCCACACACATTACCCCCACCCATTCACTCACCCATTACCCATCACCACCCACCCATTTTGACTTCAGCCAAAACAAATTGTATGGGGGGGGGGGAGAGGGTGTTGAGATTGGAGACAATTTATTGGAATGACGGGGCTTCGGTATGAAATACAAAAGGAACAAAAGGTGTAATAACAAAAAAATACATCCATCAATACCACTTCAGTTCATTCTTTTAACGTAATACTACATATATTTGCGTCTTAGGGTATTGAAAAGGCACAACACCGTGCACAGTAATGATATAAGCATTGTGGCACTTTTGACGAA
This sequence comes from Chionoecetes opilio, assembly GCA_016584305.1. NCBI lineage: Eukaryota > Metazoa > Arthropoda > Malacostraca > Decapoda > Majidae > Chionoecetes > Chionoecetes opilio. Next base: position 16,661 of record JACEEZ010014902.1, read on the forward strand.
TTGCACCATCCGCATAGCGGCGCCACCTGTTCAAAATCCAAAATGGCGCGGCCGAGTGACACCTCTCGGTAAGCTCTCTGGTATAGCTGCCTGCTGAAAACTCTTAGGACTTAGTTAGGACCGACCCTGGCTAGAAGACATTAATGGAACACTATAGAAGATACTATAATCAAAGGCCTCCTACAATATTTTACTAGAACCAATAGACTTGAGTGATTACAAAAGTTATCCCTACTACGTACTGAAGTTTTCTACTCCTGCCGTCACGAAACCTGGAATACATTTACCGCAGAGTTTTCTTTCACACATAAGAACATAAGAACATTAGAATAAAGGAAGCTACAAGAGGCCGTGAGACCTACACGAGGTATACTTCCTGTTACTTAACACTACCTACATCCACCTTTCATCCCCATCCATGAATTTATCTAGCCTCCTTTTAAAACGTCCTAATGACTCCGCACTAACTATATACCTAATGACTGAGTCCATTCTAATCATTACCACCCTATTTGTGAACCAGTTTTTCCTTATTTCTTTTTTAAATCTACGCTTTTCCTGCTTGAATCTGTTACTTCTTGTTCTACCCTAATGACTACGTCCTACCTAATGACTGAGTCCATTCTAATCATTAAGCGCCCTTTTTGTGAACCAGTTTTTTCCTATTTCTTTTTTAAATCTACGTTTTTCCTGCTTGAGTCTGTTACGTCTTGTTCTATGGTTACTAGCCGGCAGAACTTTTCCTACTCTTTCTACACTCGCTTTATTGCTCTCATTGCACCGCTCATGAGACTAGCTGCTTTGTAATACAGTCTGGCGCCGTGACTGCTACCGGCGCCT